>NJDD01001046.1:74003-93409 GCA_002245505.1 Calephelis nemesis
CGCCTTACCACCACCGCCTTATTACCACCGCCTTACCTATTCCTGCCGCCATAACGTCATGACGTGTTCCGGTTCGGAGGGTAAGGTAGCCGGTTGACTTACATTTGCTCGAGGCTTAACATCCCAGCCTCAAGTTAGCAACGCACCATTATCACCTTTAATGTCTCTAGGCGGCGTGAATTTCTTAACATCAGGAAATCCGTCTGCTTGTTTGCCTTCCAATATAATAAAAAAAATGTTTTTTTGTGATGTAATATTCGCACGAATGCTCATTACAAGTGAATGCTCAAGTCTATCAGCACCTTTATGGTTTTTGTGGTAATTTGATCATTTCGTAGTACTCTTCTTTATTTTTCAAGCTTTTATCCGGTTCGTGGAAAATTAGAGGATATAATTTTTCAGTGTCATATTTTCTTGAAGCCGCCGCATTTCATAATCGAGGGGGTAATGGCTTGGTTCTGAATAGGTTGAGGCCATCAATTTGACGGCTGGTTGGTATTTTTTTAACATTTTTTTTAAATCCTTGCCAATATTTTATACAGGGTGGGTCTGTCAATTAAACGGTCTAAGTACTATATAATACGCAACACTTTTTAACAGTATTGAGTACCTATGAAAACTAGTTTAGTATGGTCTTGAAAAAAAATATTGTCTTTATTATGTAATACAAATACAGGGTAACTTTGAAAAGACCAGCAAATTTTTTATAAAAATGCATTTTAAATATTTTTAACCACGTTGTGTAATATTTACTTTTATAAACATTCATTTAAAACAGTCCGCAAACATGCTTAACTTGTTGTCGAGACCTAGTACCAGTTAACGTCACCAGCCTACAAATTCAAGTACGGTTGGTGGGAACCATTTTTGACGTGACAACGTCTTAAATTAGGTTGCGGCTCGGAGTAACTCATGAAAAAGTGTAACGCCCGGTAACGTTACGATGAGTCACCGAACGAGAGAGAGGCCCGCCGGAGCGGCGAATGCCTTGCGTCTCTCTCCCACTCTTTAATAATATTCATATGAATAAATATTCTACCGAGAAAAAGACTTTGTCACGTGAAATCTTCGCCCGTAAAACCGACTTTACAGGCAACCATTTTTTATGCTTTGATTACGTTATACCCATGCATCTTGTATTTCGCGTAGGACAAAAATTGAAAATTGTTTTTTTTAGCTTTTCTAGAAATCTAAAGTGTTATCGATTCCGAACCGTTTCTCAAGATTTGGCTGGTACTGTATAACATTCGTCAGAAATCTAAATCTGTCAAAAAAGAAAACATAGATCAATATTTTGTGTAATGACAAAGTTTTCACCTACCAATTTTTTTAACACAACATGGGGTCTTGTCTCCAAGCAGCGGCAACTGTTTTTCAAGCCATGTCAGCCCGGTAATGATTCTAATGATAACGATATTCGGTATTACATAACTTAATATTTGACTGGTAATTAATAATTAAGTAGATAAATAATATTCTAGAAGCATTACTTAGAGCATTACTTTATCATATCCTCTCTATTGAATATAGGCTTAATTAAGACCATAATAAATTTTCTGCTTGTATACAATTTACCATAGGATCGTATCATATGGTAGAGAGTGTCATATGTAAGCTATGATAGTTTGTCTTTTTTAACTGTGTCTATTTTACGGAAGTCGTCTCAGAATCCACTCAGACCACTTGCCTATCGACACTGAAATGTCAGCCTGTATGCTATTATTTTTTTAATATCAGTGCATCTGCTTGATTGCCTGAAAAATAGATTAAAGACTATAAATAATATTATTACCTGAAATCAAGCAGGCAAACACTTAGGCTAAGAACTCAGGAAGCGGTTTTCATCCACACCCGTTTATTTAAAACTCACGTGGTTTATTTCAAAACTCACGAGACTGGTACTTTGTGCTCTCACACAGCCGTCGCAGTTGAAATAATCGCTCGCAAATTTGCATGATTCTTCTAGCGGGCAACCGGTGCCTCGTGAACCGTAAACAACCGCGGGCTCCGCGGGCGTTTAACGCATCGTGTAATGCGCTCTTACTTTCTGCATATAAATCCACATTCTACAGCAGCTGCGGGCCCACAAACGCGACGGGCGCGGGTGAAAATCGCACTGTGAGTTCTTCGCCTTATATTGGTGCGAGACGGTATTCTAGTAACGCTCAAATCAATATGAGATTTTAAGTCACGTTTGTCTGTCAAGTTTCAACTTTGCTCTAATGCGTTATTATTTACACACAAAATTGCATTTTGAAAGAGAGTTCGCAAGTTAGTACTATCACATATTCCGTTCTAAGAGTCAATAAAATTTGTCATGTTTTATTTATTTAATACAACGTGGGTTTTTCAATGCACAGCAAAGAAATATTTTTAAAATTCAGTTTTGTAAACAGTATCTAAGTAATATACTCAATTACAAATTGTCTTCTATATTTGCAATGTTTTCTTGTAAATTTATAAAATTTTTGCATGTGTTAGAATACCAATAAAGGCATTATAAAAAATTATCTTCACGCACAGATTCCGAATAACTAGGCAGTAGTAATATTAGGAACTATATTAACTCGTTATAACTTACTTTTGTATCTTAGAACTTTCTCTCATGTTTTTCTTATATTTAGCAATCACCAAACGCTGATTAGTAATTTTACTCAAAGTTCGTTTTGTATGGAGACAGATATAAATTATAAATATTTTAAATAATTAAGCGTTATTTCTACTTTACATAACTGTTCTTGGTTTATGTTTAAATCGGAATACTTAAAGCCGTTTAATATTAACATTAAGACCTTGCCTTGACAAGGTATGAATAATTTTCATTTATCTTTTGATATCTTTGAATTCATGTAAATTGAAGAACCTTGCGAAATTAAGGCTGATTAATAAGCAAGTAGCACGAATTATAAGTGTTTGATCTATACATATTTTGATACAATCTTAAGGGCTGTGTTCAATGAATATCTATCACTTAAGGTATTATTATTTTAGCACTTGCCCTGTGCTAGGGTAATAGGTAAGAGAGGAATTAAAATTTTCCCCACGGGACTTGAATCCTCAGTGTCTCAAATGGTGAGAGTATTCGTCGGCTTGAGGCGAAAGGATACAGGTTCAAATCCTGACTGGGGTGAAATGTATTTTGTTTATAATTTATAGAATATGTATTAATCAAGCAATATTTGATGTTAAAACATTACAGATGCAAGAAAATGCTACATCGTACAATATACTATACCTACGTGACACTTTTTTTATTAGGGATAATTAGGAAAAAATCACACAAATTGAATCTTATGATAACAAACAATAAAGTGTTATTTTTTAATAGTAACATTTCGATTATTAAAATAAAATTGTTATCTATTCTAACAAGGTGTGTATTGGTGGAACTAAAATTGCACAGTACCAATGCTTTTTTGAACTTGCATTTGTTTGTGGAATAGTTTATTACGCTTGCATATTACGAAATCTTATGATAACTAACAATAAAGTGTTTTTTTAAATAATCATATTTCGATTATTGTAATAAAATTGAAGGGTTAAGTTCGAGAATGGTTTAACTGTTTTTTTTAAAAAATGAGTTATTGGTATTGTTGGATTCATAAAAAAAAAATCTACCTATCTAATGCCCTTTTCAAAATAACAAGAATCGCATTATATCTCGAGATATTCAGTCTAAAAACGATTTAACTGACACAGATGTCGAGATTGCTAGTAGGCACTATAAAGATTTAATTTTAATTAAACCAACGTAAAATATCATAATTATCTCAGTTCTAATATAAAAAAATATTATCTCGCCAAAAACTCTTAAATTTAACAAGCGCCATATTTAGGGTGATTTTCTTTAGAAGAATTGAGAATAGTGCTCCCAATGTTTAAAACTAATTTGCGTTAAATCACGTATTTGTTAGTTAAGGCCCCATACTCAGTCAGCCAGAAGAGCCAATCACCGCGCTCCCCCGTTCCATGATTACTATGAAATATTGCGCTCTAAAGTAAACGTCTTAAGCGACAAATCACTATTTTTGACACTATAAAAGTAATTTGAAAAAAATTATAAAAACTGAAACACTTATCTTTTAGGTACATATTACTTATTTATGTTTATGTTAAATCTGGTGTCGATATTTTCATAATTGAAGTAGACAGTTGGGTTTTGATTTGAAAAAAGGGTTAACTTTTTGATTTTTTTCTATCGAGCAAAGTGAAATGAATCGTGTTTTGGAAACACTAGTCTTATAAAGCATATTCATGTTAATCTTGTGTATTTTTGTCACTAAGATCCATGATTGCTTTGTATGACAAAAACATTAAACTGCTAACGTATTTTTAGCGTATAATATGGCCCCTTAAACCGTTCTCGAACTTAACCCTTCAATTGTTATCTATTTTTACAGGCTGTGTTTTGGTGGAACTAAAAATTGCAAAGTAAGTACCATAGATTTCTTGTCATCATTCATGTATTTGTTTGAGGAACAGTTCGTGTTACTCACTGATATTTCTGAGCATTAGTTTGCTTGAGCTACCTCCGGAAAAGTTCGGTTGCACATGAATGCTGATCTGGATGTAAACGAATGCTGGAAAAAAATTTAGGCATTATAGAATATCAATAACACTTATGACAGATAAATTATCTAGGACATACCAGTTAAATCCTATACCAGGATGAACTACTTTAGTTTAGGCAAAAAATTAGTTTAGTTCCCCGTGTTGGTCCGGGCTCCTTTGCAGAATAGACCATCTGTCTTTCTTGGCAAGCAGCTCATAAAAGGCGAGCATAGGCCTATCATCACTAACACCGTGACATCTGACTAGGTGGAAGAGTTTCGCAGCGACTCGCCCGGATTGGTACAACCGCCTAACCTATTCCTGCCGCCATAACGTCATGACGTGTTCCGGTTCAGCCGGTAAACTTACTTTTGCTCGAGACCTAATATCCTGACCTCAGGTTGGTAACGCACCATTACCATCTTTGGTGTCTCTAGGCGGCGTAAATTTCTTAGCATCAGGAAATCCGTCTGCTTGTTTGCCTTCCTATAACAAAAAAAAGCTTAGGCAGCTCGTAAAAGGCGAGCGTAGGCTTACCGTCACAAACACCGTGACATCTGACTAGGTGGTAGAGATTTGTAGTGACTCGTCCGGATTGGTACCACCATATTCCTGCCGCAATAACGTCAGCGCTTGCCAGTGACATGTTTCGATTCGGAGGATAAAGTAGAAGGTACATTTACTTTTGCTTGAGGCCTAACATTCCAGCCTTAGGTTGGCAACGCATCATTACCATCTTTGGTGTCTCTAGGTGGTGTGGATTTCTTACCATCAGAAAATCCGTCTGCTTGTTTGCTTTCCAATATCATTAAAAAAACTAGTTTATCCTGAAATTGGATTTTACTGGTGACATATATATTATAGTTAAAGAAACAACGAGTTATGAGTGAAATTGTATGAGTGAATGTTATCTTTCCTGATTTGTTGAGATCTTGGTATGTTTGTACCTTCTGGCAAAGTGAATCAATTCAAAAATATATTTTATCAAAAGATAAAATTATTTTCTTTCCGAATATTAAACGTCCAGTTTGATTTGTTATTCCGTTTGAATATGTTCCTTGATAACATGAAATTGAAATATTTTCTTACGCCTCTCCTCAAGGCTTTTCTGAAAACGAAAAGCCAATGTAAAGATAAGAATGAAACACAATCAAGTTAAGAATAAAATAAATACAGAAGAAATGTATTAAAATAAGTACCAAATATGTATTTTTTTAACTACGTACATTTTAATAAATCTGAAAATAAAATAAACTATTTAAAGTTTTTGTGGTCAGAATTTTGCTTCTTTTACCTATCGTTGTAGGCGTTCGGGAAACTACATTTTTTTGTATTTATTTTTATGATTTAGCGTTGAAATACATACATACATTTTCACTGTTCTTCCACCAATCCCTATTTTCTAATAGCGATATTTAATAATTTAGTGATTTTTAACTATTTCTATCGCCTCTGTGATCTAGCGGTCCGGGTGTTGGACTTGACTGCATGAGGTCCCGGGTTCGAATCCCGGGTAGGCCAACAAAAAGAAAATTAGATTTTTCCAATTTTTTAATAAAAAAAATGTTGGTCGGTATTGGAAATGTGCCCGGTTGGCGATAGGCTTGCCACCTATCACATTGTGGGACTTAGTGTCTTCGGCTAGTCGTGGGTGCCTTGGTTGTGCCTCTGCCTACCTCTTCGGGGATATGGGCGTGCAGATACTTTTTTTTTTAACTTTTTCTTATTTGGCTACACAACGTTTTCCGGGTCAGATATAGCTATCAAATGATAAAATAATAAAAAAAGACGTAAAACGTACCATCACATTTAAAACAAAAAGTCACGATATTTTTCTTTTGTGGATATGTACTCGTATTATTAGATGTACTTAACGCCGCCTAAACATTTGAGCTCTCATTTTAAAAAGTACCTCATACAATGTGATTTTACTTACTTAATCTACAAAAATTTGAAAAATCCAAGATTTGATCTATTTACAGATTGAAAAACTCTAAAAATCAGAGCCGTTTTGACGTTTAAAAAGGACAAGCAAACGAACTTTCACATTCGTAATGTTAGTATGGAGACATAATGCTGTTCTTGTAATGTATTCAGTATCTAGAACATTCCTTGTATTAGTAATATCAGTCTCAAACTATTCAAAGCTACGTACATAAAATTTTTATATTAAATTCCGACAGAGAACATTTTTGGACGTTCCCCAAGCGATGGAAGTGCCCGTATAAATTACGAGCCGTTCAATTGATGCCAGTTTTTAACAAGAATTGAAATAATGAATGAATGACAAATAAAACGAAGGTTGAAAGTTTTATCTCTTTATAAAACGTGTATTTTATACAGAATGATTAAAATTTTATTCGAAATAAAATTGACTGAATTTGACTATTGGAATAATTGTTTTGATCAAATAATTTATGGATGAGTGAATACACTTTATTATGCACAAAAATTTACTAAATGTATTAAGTGTGTATTAACACACTCGTTTACTTAAAATAATATTTAACTCAGGTGCACAAAGGGCGGTATTATCGCTTCAGGGCGATCTCTGCCAAAAAAACCTTAGGGTGAAGGAGAAAATTTATGTAATAAAAAAACTAAAGTAGGGCTTCTAAAATAAAACTTATATTTATTGAAGGTATACTTTTGAAGTTATACTCCTTTTGGCGCGTTAGGAAAAAATGATGAGGGTAAATTTTTACGAAGCGCGCACACCGTCACGAAAAACCGACATGATGAAGTTAGCTATAGATAACGTTTTAGTTTTTTGTGATATTTTCATTGAATATTAAACAAACTTTATTTAACTAAATAATGCATTATAATAAAACTTCTAATGTATTAAATACCTTTTTTCTATAGTTAGTGTCATTTTATCTACAAATGTAAAATAACGCAAAAGATAAAATTTTTAAAAAGATTTTTATTTTATTACGCCGAAGAAGTATAACTTCTAACGTGTGTACATAAGTACACACACAAATTTTTTCTAATAAATACATTGTTTTATTTCATATAAAACATACCTACATGTTAAATAAAGTACATTAAATATACATACAAATGACATGCACTTAATTGCAACAACACATATATCAGACGCATATTACCAATAAAGTAATGATAAACAAATAAATAAATAATATATATGGGACGCAGATTCTATAAAGGAAGAGAAAAAGAAAAAAACAAGAGGTTAAGAATATTATTCTAAGTAAATTCTATGTTGTTATTCTGCGTATTAAAATAATATTTTTTTAGTTTTAATTTTCTAAAAGACCGGATAGTTTCAGCCTCTTTTAATTTGTGTTGGCAATGCGTTCCAAAGACGAAAATTATGCAGCAATATTTAGGGAAATCTTTAAAAGATATTTTGGGAATTTAGAAAATAATGTAGAATTTATCCAAATAGCTTCAATAATCTTGAAATTTTAAATTTTAATAGTTAGTTACGAGTAATGTAAGTACATCATAAAAGAGCTTTTTTTAGTACATGAAAATCAATCAGCTTATTATTGACTTAAGAAAACTTGCCTCAGGTTGGCAACGCACCATTACGCACGTATAGTGGTCTGTAGGCGGCGTGAATTTCGTACCATCAGGAAATCCGTCAGCTTGTTTGCCTTCCATTATCTTAAAAAAACACAATTTTTTACAGTCCACATATTTGCCCCCGTGTTGGTCAGGGTTCCTTTGCAGAATACACAGTCTGCCTTTCTACCAGGTAGCTCGTGACGTTAAGCATAGGCTTACCGTCAATAACACCGTGACATCTGACTAGGTGGTAGAGTTTCGCAGCGACTTGCCCGGATTGTTAACACCGCATTACCTATTCCTGCCGCCATAACATCAATTCTTGCCGTTGACGTGTTCCGATTTAGAGGATAAAGTAGCCGGTAAACTTTTGGTGCAGGCCTAACATCCCAGCCTCAGGTTGGCAACGCACCATTACTTATCTTTAATGTCTCTAGATGGCGTGAATTTCTTACTATCAAAAAATCCGTCTGTTGTTTGCCTACCAATATCATAAAAAAACATTCTTTCACTCTCTTTCTCTCTTTGATCTCACTATTGCAAATACCGTCAGCAAGCATAACAGCGAAGATTATCTGTAGCTTTTTTATTTCGTCCAAGTAAACAAGAGACAGTATCAGTATTAGTAGTACATTTATGAGATTACTAGTCACTTTTGTATGTGAGTGATCATTTTAAAATCAAACTTGTATCTTCTTCAGACCTATTTAAAATCTTTAATCAGATTTTAGGTCAATCTTCTCCACCAGTATAGATATTTTCTCACTTTTTAGGGTTCCGCACCCAAAGGAAAACGAACCCTATTATTAACCTATTAAAAATGGTAACAGGTAGCACCCTAAAATTTTCACAGATTATTTACTTATATTATTACCTTTCAAAATGAATAATTTAATAACAATAAAGTTAATATTTACATGACGTTTTTATTTTTTTTTTTAATTTTTTTACATAACATATCCCATACAACAAACGTAATTTTTTAACATAATATAGATGGTAGTACGGAACCCTTAGTGCACGAGTCCGACTCGAACTTGGACGGCTTTTATGAACAACACTCTTGAATCAAATGCTCCAAACTTTTGTATCTTGTTTTCGTCAACAAGGTTTTCCAATTTCATTTCATTTCAATCGCTCTCGCGTCAGACGTAATAAAGTATTGTTTAGTGATGGCCATAATACTTTACAATCCGTCTCAAAATCCGTTTTGTGATAAAGAAGAAGGCGGAACTAACTCATATTTTATATTCTTTGTGGTCTAGTGGTCCGGCGTCTGACTTGACTCCTAGATGTCCCAGGTTCGATCTCTGGGTCGGGCATCAAAGCAAAAAATGAAAATGAGTATTTTTAATTTTCTATTAAAAATAATGTTGCCCAGGATTGGATATGTGCCCAGTTGGTTATAGGCTTGCCACCTTGTATGGGATTAGTGTCTTCAGCTAGTCGTGGGTGCCTTGGTTGTGCCTCTGCCTACCTCTTCAGGGATATGGAAGTGAAGATACTTTTTTACATTCTTTAAAAATATGTTTTATGATCGTATTTTGTTGTTTGTTTTTTATGGAAAATCACAGGGAACAAACACGTGGTCCAACTGATGATAAGAGATAACGATTACAATTCTAAAGAGTTTGTTTGTTTGAACGCGCTAATCTCAGGAACTACTGTGGATATTGGAATTGAATTAAAATTGTATAATATGTATAAAATATATAATAATTATACATGAAATACGAGGAAGACTACAGGCTACATATCATCACGCTACGACCAGTAGGAGCGAAGCACAAATGATGAATGTTTTAAAATTCGGGATATTTTTTTTCATACAAACTATTAGTGGCTGTAAATGTCAAGCGATACGAAATTCGCCGGGTCGGCTAGTAATCAGTGAAAATACTTCGAGAATGTTGTCCACTAAGTTGTTCTATTAGAGTTCTACAGACATGCCCTGTCTCTAGAATTAGTGTTTGATAATGTTCTGGTTCAGAGGGTAGGGTGGACTTCTTAGACATAACTCCCTGGCTATGTAAAAGCGACACACCTATAACATCTTTGATGTCCATAAGTTATGATTGTCTCTTACCATCAAAAGTGCCACGTGTTTGTTCTCCCTTACCTTATAGAAAAACCAAAAATCCACAGATTAACCCAAAACTTTTATATCTATAACATAAAAATGAATCGCTAAATGTGTTGGTAAGCGCATAACTTTCGAACGACTGGACCGGTTTGGCTAATTCTTTTTTTATTGTATTAGTTATTATCAAGAAAAGGTGCTTGTAGTAATCTCTTAGGAGAAAAACCGGGAAAATTGCAGAGGTAATGGGTAAAATAATACTTTATTATTTCCCATACTGAACGGGTGGAACGAAGTTCGCCGGGACAGCTAGTTTGTAATAGAAGTAGCATATAACGATATATCGTATAGCCTTTTACTATTACTTGGCTATAGTCAGAGGTGATAAACTAATTTCCTGTGTTGGTCGCAATGCAGTTACAAGAGGAAGCGACGCGGCGAATCCGCCAGAAGCGCCGATAACGTTTTACCGAAAGCACGTGAAGTTTAGCGTTACCTAAACGCAACGTTAACGCGTGTAACCGACGGTTACTCGTTAAGACTAAAGTGTAAAAACAGTGTGCTACTTTTGTGCAAACTGTGATAGTGAACTGTGAACGAGTGGTAATGTTCTAATAATTTATATGATTATTCTAAATTACAAGTTTTTATATCAATTTTGGAATAAAAAAGGTTTTATGTGATTATTTGGCAGCCAGTGTTTATGGGCAAGTTTTTAAAAAAATATTTTACAGGGTTTAAAATATGTTACATATAAAATACCTGTGTTAATAATGTTTTATATGCTAAGAGTTACTTGCATGTTCCTGTTAAGTTTTAACTCTGAGTTAGTAGTAGTAGTTAAGTTAGAAATTTGACAGTTAAACTCATTTTTAATTTAACTTAAGAATGTGTAGCAGCCGTAACAATAGCAAAGTTTTTGAAATTTTAATGCAACTGAATCTTTCTCATTTATATTTCTAACCAAACTGTTACATATTAAGAGTTCACCCAGTAAAAGGATCAGCAATATGGCCCAACTCATTATAAATTTTACCCACAGCATCTTGATAAGTCGCAGCCGTCTACATCTTTCCGTAGATATTTTTCTTTTTACTTTTTAGAAGCATTAGATAGCAGCGGTGTTTTTAAATCTTTATGACTTGTAGATACTACATAAGAAATATTTATTTATTTTTAAGAGACATGCATCCATATCTATACTTAATGTTATGAATACGAATATCGGTCTGTCTGTTGCTATTTCACGGCTTAACCGATTTTCATGAATTTTGATATATATAAGTAAAGATTCGACTTTAGTAATAGGCTACTTTTTCTTACAAAAATAACCCACAAACGGCCGTAATAGGGGATGAAAGTATGTATCGAAGTCATTAACTATGATTAAAAAATCTATTCTCCGCTGAAGAAGTCGCGGGCAAACAGTAGTACTTATAAAAATAAGTTGCATTACCGGAGGATTTGAAACCATTCGTGGGCTGCAATAATCCCTTACAGTGTTCAGCTTGTTCGTTTATTTAATTTCCTTAGAAGATATCAAGAAGAGCATGAAAGTAGTAGAGTAAACTATTAGCAAAAATCTACTTGGTAGGAGAGTGCTGTAACTTACCCGTAATCCATCGCCTTACCTATTCCTGCCGCTACTAATTCTATCCTGTTCCGGTCCGCAGGGTAGGGTAGTCTACCGGGTAGACTTGCACAATAGGCTAATAATCTCGTCGAAAAACAGCGACGCACCTGTGTTCTGTGTGACATCTATGGTGTTTATATGCCACGGTTGTCTCTTACCATCAGGAGACCCGAGTGCTTGTTATCTGACATAAAAAATTACTGATGCTGCTGTTATAATACTGTGCAGCACCTTGTTCCGATCAGTACCTTAGCTTTAATAATTACTGCCACCATAACGACGTAGAGTTTCCGAACTATGTAATGGGCATGGTACAGAAAACGCTATAAACTACTACAGCTTGGGTGCAAGACATCAACGCACCTATGAATTCTAGGGTATCTCTCTATCTACGGTTGTATCTATAAGAAGAGCCATGTACTTGTTCATTGTCTTATAGCATGGCTTGTGGGTTTGATCTTGGTTGTCTCTTACCAGCAGGATAGCTTTTTTTATATTGGAAGGCAAACAAGCAGACGGATTTTCTGATGGTAAAAAATTTACGCCACCTCCGCCGACACCGAAGATGACAATGGTGCGTTGCCAACCTGATGCCGGGGTGTTGGGACTGGTTGCTTTTCCTATATGCTAGTTTAAGCGTAGTAAAACATTTAATACGTCATCTGCGTTCATAAAAATTAAGTGTTTTCCTCAATTTCCCTGGAATTTCATCCTCAAGTCCAGACTTGGTGACAACGGATTTAAATCAAAATTAGGCACATTCTTTAAAAAAAAGGAATTTTTAATATCTGTTCAAAAACGACAGACTAATCGGTTAACATCTATGAAGAATAAAGGGATCAAACATGTAACCTCTCTTTTTAAAGTCGGTTAGAAATATAAAAATTGACGACATTTGGGATAAGCCCTACAATCAGCAGTTCAGGAAAAGCTCAAATATTTACAACGGCGGGTAACATAAGATGAAAATATTTTTCTTTCTAAAAACTTTTGAATAATTTATCAAGAGAGCAAAAATGCAAATTTTTTATCAGTTGCAATTAGATGTTGAACAGGCTTTTTTTAGTACATGTTTTTAATACGTTATGTATATATAAAAATGTTTTTACCCATAATAATTTGTGTGTTCTCTGTATAGTAGGCCTTCTGCCTCCTTACCTAAAAGTTTGTAAAAGGGGGGTAAGTAAGTTAGTATCTTCACACCCATATCCGCGAGGATGTAGGCAGACATAACCAGGGCACCCACGACTAGCCGAAGACACTAAGTTCTACAATGTGATAGGTAGCAAGCCTATCGCCAACCGGGCACTCATCCAATCCCAAGCAACATTTCTTTATAAGAAAATTTAAAAAAAAAACACTTTTCTTTCTGTTGCCTGACCCGGTAATTGAACCTGAGACTTCATGAAGTTATAGGTTAAATAGTTATTTGCTAACAACACCAATGCTGGTAGAGTGCTGTGCAGCAGCTCATCCACTGCCTTATCTATTTCTTTTGTCGATACAGTGACGCATTATTAGTATTTATGGTGGCTATAGCTTATAGTTGTGTCTTATATTCAGGAGTCATGTCTTGTTATATATAAAAGAAACCACGAAAGTTGCTTTATTCATAAATAGTAATCCAATGTTAGTAAGTATCTTGACACCAGCATCTACGAAAAGATGGGTAGAAGTGAAACCAGGGAGCCCAAGATGAAGTAGAAAAGTACAAAGTCCTACATATATAGGCAGCATAAATGTTGTCAACCAGGAACATTTTTTTACTAGAAAAAAAAAGCATTTAAATTGCTCTACTAGGGAATCGAACCTGGAATCTTATATAGACGATGCCACTACCAGACACTAGACCACAAAACAGTCGACTAGTAAAATCTTTTATATTAATGACAAGCGAAGAAAGACGAAAACACTTTCCTTTTTTTGAAAACTTTTGAATAATTTATTCCAAGGGCGAGAAAACTTTCATATGTTTTCATCTATTTCGGTCGGAGTTTTGTTTTTGGCCTTAAACTGAAGCGTAATTAAGTCAGAAACATATTTGGTCCAACGATCTTGTAAAAAAATGGAAAATAACCTGTAATTTATGTTCTCTGGTAGGTAGGTACTTGTAGTTTATACTGAACAGAGGATCCAATACGCGGAAAATTCTAGAATTTTAAATTTTAGTGGTTGTAGATATCTAAATAGAAGACAATGAATACCTATCAATATTTATTACAGATAATATAAATTTTCATAAGTACAAAAGTCATTTTGTATTTATGAAAATAGTGGGTAGTGGGGATAGTCAACATTATTAGACTTAGTGTCTTCGGCTAGTCGTGGGTGCCCTGGTTGTGCCTCTGCCTACCTCTTCGGGGATATGAGCGTAAAGATACAAAAGTTATTAATTACTGGCTAACCCGGTGAACTTCGTATCGCTTAACATTAACAGCTACTAGCAGTTTATATGAAAAAAAAATAATACAGATTGTTTACCCTACAGTTTTTTTACTTCTTCATGAAACCCTTCCCCTGACTGTTACCCGCGGCTCCAACTGCAATAAATTGAGGTGTAAGCTATCCTATCTTTCAAGTTAGGTCAAACTGCACTCGGTGTGTAAATTTGATTGAAATCGGTTAAGTAGTTTAGGAGTACATTGCGGACAAACTAACAAAACTAGCAAACATCGTATCGCTTGAAAATAACAGTTACTACGAGTACATAATATTTGATGCTCCGACAGTAGCGCAGTCTGTCGTTTTTTTTATGATATTGGAAGGCAACAAGCAGACGGATTTCTTGATGGTAAGAAATTTCCGCCACCTAGAGACACCAAATGTGGTAATGGTGCGCTGCCAACCTGAGTCGTATCCAAATTTTAACATTCCGACATCAACGACTACTTACAAATAAAAAACAATTAAAAAAAAATTTCCAGTGGACCCAGTTTTGAGTTTAAACCATTTAGATTTACCTTGAACATACACAAAAAAATTCATCAAAATGGTTCCAATTCAGTAACATACACACGCACACAACGAATATACGTTTGTTGTTGTCTATCTGTGGTATCATGTGTTTGTAGCATTAATTAAATCTGAAACGATCGCTACAAATTTCAGAATACGTCTATCTGTATTCTAAACTGTTCTGGGAATACGAGTTTCTATGGAAAAGTAAATAAATTTGAAGTGCAGTTGAAGTTTCTAACAGCGGTATTTAGTATTATTTGTTTCAAAAATTCAGATCTAATATTTAAACACTCTTTGAAGTTCTGTTTTACGTAAAACATTAACACTGTAATAAAACAATTTCAAATTTTTAAATTTCTTTCAGATATGTTTCTACTAAACATCAAAATATTTTTTTTTCAAAATAGGAGTTCATGTGTTCAGTAAAAAAAATTGAGATAATATTTTGAGACCCTTTTGCACCGAGAACATTCTAATATCAATCATTGCTTTGTGGTCTGTTTACTTTTTTTTCCAACATGACTAAACTAATTTTGATTATGTTTTCGTCATTTTGAGATATAATAACTAGTTACGACAGTCATAAGCATCTACAGGTGATGATATCTCTTACTGTTATGAGAGCGATCGGCCAATTAGGAGTGATTTTTTTTATTAAATAAATTGTAACAGTCTATTGCCTCGTGGCCGCCGTGGCTTTAGAATAGTATATGTCTGCCTGTGCCTGCGGTTAGTCTGTAATATAATAATCGAGTTATCTCATGAAATATTCGGGACATTGTTTGTATCTTCACGCTCATATCCACGAAGGGTTAGGCAGAGAAACAACCAGGACACCTACGACTAGCCGAAGATACAAGTCCCACAATGTGATAGGTGGCAGGCCTATCATCAATTGGGCACGTATCCAAACCCGGCAAATTTTTATTATAAAATTAAAAACATACATTTTCTAATTTGTGTCTGTTGCCCGACCCGAGGGTCGAACCCGGGACCTCAAGAAGTCAATTCCGTTGCCGGACCGCTAGACCACAAAGTGAACATACTTTGTAATAAAATGAGTAATTATATTTATATAATAATTCCTTTTTGCGCTTCTAACAAAGATATTCACGACATTTAAATGAATCTTGTTTTATTATCCCGTTGACAATATTTTAAGCTGCGAGCGAGGTCTGCCAGAATTGTTAATGAGGTCCTTTCAACTTTTGGTTTGACATCCCATTTTACTCAGGAAAATTCTTGTTAGATCTTGGCTCCGAGCAAGACTGATTATAAAGCTTTCTCAATTTAAAACAAAGGTAAAGGATAGTCAAATTCTAAGACCGAAAGTAAAGGGTCACAAATGAATAATCAAGGTAGCACCTTAGGCGTTTGTTATAAACTAAAGAATTAATATATGAAATTAATGTCACATTATTAATTAGGTAGTTTTTCTCTCTTCCGTTTTAAAACCTTACCTTTTTTATAATATTGGAAAGCAAATTAACAGACGGATTCCCTGATGGTAAGAAATTCACGCTGAAGACACCAAAAGGTGGTGATGGTGCGTTGCCAACCTCAAACCGGGATGTTAGGCTTCGAGCATACGTAAGTTTACCGGCTACCTTACCCTCCGAACTGGAACACGTCAGGACGTTATGGTGTCAGGAATAGGTAACGCGAAGGAACCAGTGCGGGCAAGTCGCTGCAAAGCTCTACCACCCAATCAGATGTCACGGTGCTAGTGACGGTAAGCCTACACTCGCCTTTTACGAGCTGCCTGGCAGGAAGGCAGATGGTCTATTCTGCAAAGGGGCCAGGTCGCCTAATCTATAAATACCACTATAAACTTAATACTGCTTCACTTTTGGTAAACTTAATTACGCATTTCTCTTTGTGGTCTAGCCGTCCAGGTGTTGGACTTGATTTCATGAGCGTCAGAAACTGTTATTGGTAAATTTAACTTTATAAATAATAATTTATTATTTTTTGAGAACAAGTTACAGATATTGACCTAAACCTAAAGTAAGTACAGTCATGTGGAAAAAATAACAGATGAAAGATTGACAAAGCAGATATACAATGCGAATGTGGATGGATGTAGGTATCCGGGGAGACCAAGGTTGACATTTCACGATCAGATCAATCGGATATTATCCGAGGGTGGTGTCAAGAGTCTCAGAAACCGGCGTGTTTGTATGAAAAGGGTAATGAATGTGAAGGAAGCAAGACAGGTTTGTCAGGATCGTGAGGTCTGGCACTCGATACTCTCTGCCTACCCCGTAAGTTACTTGGCATGAAGATATGTATGTATGTATGTACCTAAAGTAAGCAAATTATAGAGTTATGACGTAGGTGTTTGTTAGCGATACCAATGCATATAAATACTTAAATTAATATCAAAATTTAATTAACACCATGACCGAGAAACGCACACATCTAAATGTTCGTCTCACAAATATCTACTTACTTCGCGTTAGAGTTTAGAGTTTCGTGGTTGGTCGTTGGAGTTAGACGTATAAGCTAGCCCCTCCACCACCGATGTGGTCATAATGGTTCACGTTTTATGTTCACGTTAAGAATAGCATTTGATTGTTTCTATAAATACTTGCAGCAAATGTGCCAGTCTATGGCCACGTGTAGTTAACTAAGAATTAACCGGAGTAAAACTGCAGGAACTAACTTCAACTGTTTCGTTGCGTATCACGTCGCGTATTAATAATTATTTTTCGAAAGATATCAAACGGTTCCGAACTGGTCCCACATAAAATTTTTCGTCATCCGACAAGTACTTTTTGAGTTACACTTAATAAGTATAAATCTGTCACTTAATATTACGACCTCTTAATTGATTTCATTGATTTATACATCATTCATGGAGTCGTTAAGTTATGTGAAAAAATTATACTTTATTAAGTGTAACTCAAAAACCACTACTTGGATTTTGATAAAATATTTAGGGCACTACCTCGGATTCATGACTTATATTTATAAACACGAACCATCAAAATCGGTTGGCTAATGACGTATTAATCGCGTAATAAACATACAACAAAAATGTAAAAAAAGATGCACTTGAATCGAGAACCTTCTCATTTTTGTAAAACATGCAGTTTGATTGAGAACCTTATTTTTTGGAGTCAGTTAAAAAGCATGCAAAGTTACGGCTATTAGCTAGTATATTACTTGCTTATTACCAAATGACGCTGCCAAAATTCGCAATCAAAATGTTTTGTGCAATAATGGAATAAATTATGTTAATGATCTTATTATACGGAAAGTTTCGCAGCTTAATAAAGCAGTTTATTATGAGGATGTCGGTAACAAAATCATACATAATATATACAGTTTGTTGGTCAAACAGCTTTTAACGCAACATAGAGTCTTTATTTAAAGCTTGAGCAAAATTTAACAATGCTTTCAAAATTAAATGTTTAATTCATAATATAAAAAAGTAAATTATCTTTACGCCCATATCTCCGAAGAGGTAGGCAAAGGTGCAACCAGGTCACTTGGGAGTAGTCGATAACATTAAGTTCATATAGGTGGCAAGCCTATCGCCAACCGGGCACATATCAAATCCTTGGCAACGTTATTTTTCGTTAGATCGATTTAAATAACATTTTTTGTTTCAAATAGATCTTACATTTAGATTTTTTTAAATTACATTTATTTATTTATATCCGTGTTTGCTCTGAATATAAGTAAAAAAAATATTAATACCTAAAGCAAATACTTTGGATCATATTTTTACGAAAATTGTGCGGATGGAGGAATATGAAATTTAGCACACTTATAGTTTATGTATAAAGAAATGCAGAATGCTGATATTTTTCAACAGTAATGCTTTAAGAGTGCATGAAAAAACGTTACACGTATTACCATGCATTTGATACACACAAACAAATATATTGATGATAACGATAAAAGCCCACAGATGGCGGCAAAATAAATTCATAAAGTTTGGAAACAAAGTAGTTGGCCTTAATAAATGAAGATGGCGTTCTTATCAGACATAATTTATATTGAGAAACTTACAATTAAAATTTATTATGTTTGAATTTCGGCCAATGGGCGACCACTAGGAACTATAAAAACATTTAAAAAGGAAGCCAAACAGATTTGTTAGGACCGTGAGGTTTGAGGTTTGACACTCGACACTCTCTGCCTACCCTGTAAG
The DNA here is from genome assembly GCA_002245505.1 of Calephelis nemesis. Taxonomy (NCBI): domain Eukaryota; kingdom Metazoa; phylum Arthropoda; class Insecta; order Lepidoptera; family Riodinidae; genus Calephelis; species Calephelis nemesis. The sequence goes on from NJDD01001046.1 coordinate 92,925, forward strand.
GGTCTTGGCGTGAGAGTAAAGATGTAAGCTTTACGTACATGAAAAGGATAGTAAATTCGTTCAGGCAATTCGTTAAGTACGTATCAACGCTTCTCTATGAACGGTTTTTTTATGAAAAGCAAGTCATGCGTAGAAAGATAAATGTATCCTTAGAATATTATTTATTTTGCTGACTTGCAGACTTTAAAGATCTTCTGGTTGCCGAACTAATACTTGCCCACGGCTCCAAAGGTTTTCATGATTTGTTACTAGTCGACTTTAGAAAAGAGGAGTTTCTTGATTCGATCTTTTATTTTCTTTTGTATATATGTTACTAGCGGCCGCCCCTGCTTTGCATAGATATGAAATATACACATAAACCATCCTCTTTAATTACCCCTAATTTTTTCCCCGTGTTGGTCCGGGCTCCTTTGCAGTATAGACCATCTGCCTTCATTGCCAGGCAGATTGTAAAAGGCGAGCATAAGCTTACCGTCACTAACATC
>NJDD01001047.1:0-14031 GCA_002245505.1 Calephelis nemesis
AGCAGCGAAAGGGTTACACTGATTATCTTTTTTGTTGGCTAGCTTCAGCGACGTTGTCAAGAGCCTCCGAAACCGGTTTGAGAAGGGTAATGAATGTGAAGGAACCCAGACAGGTTTGTCAGTATCGTGAGGTTTGGCCTCACCCTCGGCCTACACCGTAAGAGACTGCGTGAAGATATGTATCTATGTATGTTAATACTGTTATGTTTCGACCGCGAGGTTTATAGTATGCAGTAAACTTGCACAATAGGCCTTAAACCCTAGCCACAGGCGAGCGACGCACCTATGTCATCTATGGTGTCTGTCTCTTATCACGTTTAAAAAAAGATTGTTGCACAGACGAGAGTACAAAGTGCCCGCATATGTACAGACTCAACTGTACATACTAATTAAACAGCTGTGAAACCATAAACGCGGGCGAAAGGAAATAGCTATTACTCTACTATACTCTAACAGGGGTGGGCAAATTCTTTTGACCGCGGGCCGGTAAATTAAAAAAAATCTAGCGACGGTTCAGTAAATTATAATTATTCTTGAGGCGGGCCGGTTTATTAAAAAAAAAAGTATTTTAGTAGAAGTAGATTATAAAACGTTGTATAAAGATAACATAAGGCTTTTTTTATTTTACAATCATTTATTGAAATAAAATCTATTTATGAATTCTTAACATATGAAGTACGCAATATATATGTTTGAAGTATCGATTCAGTACCTTAATTGTTCTAATTTCAATAGTCTTTTAACATTTCGACCATTAATTTTTTAAAGAGGTTCATATTTTTTCTGAAAAAAACCCTCGGCGGGCCAGATTAGAACCTTTAAGGGCCGTAATTTGCCCACCCCCGCTCTACAAAGACCGATACAGGCTTTCTGACTCATAATGTTAAATTGACATATATAAAATTCTCGTGTCACAATGTTAGTTACCGTACTCCTCCGAAACGGCTTGACCAATTCTCATGAAATTTTGTGAGCATGTTGAGTTGGGCTGAGAATCGGCTGTTTTTTAAACAAACGTTGCTTGGGATTGGATACAAACCCGATTGGCGGTAGGCTTGCCACCTATCACTTTATAGGACTTAGTGTCTTCGGCTAGTCGTAGGGGTCCTGGTTGTGCCTCTGTCTACCTCTTCGGGGCGTGAATATATTTTTTTATCTATTTTTTATAACCCTAAGTAATGAGGGTGAATCACTGCAAAAAAAAGTAGAACAACGTCTGCCGGGACAGCTAGTATTATTATGTTTTCATGATAATAATGTTGACCGCCAACAACTGAAACTTGAGTTTGTTTTCGCAAGTTTCCATATTACTTTGCGATTATTCGATTAATACTTAAGGTATTTATCTAGACACACGGAAGTGTGTCCGCCAAGTTCGAGCAAAACAAAAGCGACACACCGGCCGTGGGTTATATATTACACGAACTATTTCGGGCCAATTTCGACCCCCCCTTTAACTCAAAATCTATTTTATCTACGCATATGAAATTTCTAGTATCTGTTGAGATCTCCTTACTTATCTAAAATACAGAATTTCATTAATATACCTATTGTAGTGTTGTAGTGTTATTGTGTGAGATATTGACGTCAGAAAATCGCTATTTTCACTATACACTCACTGACTGACTGACACACTTATCAAAAACCTAGACCACTTCCAATGGTCGTATTGACTTGAAATTTGGCATGGAGGTAGGTCTTTAGGTCAAGGTAAAGGGAACAATCTGAAAATGGCCAAATGTGAGTCAGTTTCTGTTAAATGTTATAAAAAAAAAGTTTCAAAAATAATGAAGCTGTAAATTTATACCCCTAAGGAACTAAAACGAACAAAATGGATCTATCTTCCAATGGTCGTACCAACCTGAAATTCGTTACGAAGGTTTGTATTTAGTCAAATTAAAGTAAAAATCTAAAAACGGTCAAGTGTGATTAGTTACTACTTGTCCCGGCAAACTGCGTACCGCTCGCTTCATACCATGTTATTTACAAATGTTTTTATTGTCATTCTGGTATTTTGGGGCTGTGACAAATGCAAATACCATTTAAATCAGTTCAACAGTTTTCGTGTTTTTTATATGTATATGGAGAATATTTTACTATCCGCTTGAGACATTGTTAATAACTGGATAGGTTATTTGCTACAAATCTAATTTATAACCAGTCACAACATCATGTTGCTCGCTATTGTCTTATTCCAGACAAGCGGGGTCAAATTCCGGCCTTAATTTGCCAATGCCACCCAAATTTTGTTTCTATGTATTGATATGAGTGTCCTACCATCAAGAAATATTTTCACGGTAACATCTTTTAACGGTATTTTTTTTTATTGACAATGATTCATGGTTATTGAATGTTTGTATAATAGGAAAAATGTAGCCACTCCGGTGTTCAGCTATCAAACATCAATTACCATACCATTACAGTTGCATGATAATTGCCGGTGCGGTCACCACATCCTGGTCAAGCCACTGGTGACGCTAAACCGCTGGTAATCCACACGACAAACATTACAACACAGCAGGCACACAAATTACAGACACATGCTCCATTAACCGTATTATGTGACACTAGGAAATGACTGCGACATTGTTTACGTGTGAACTTTTTTTTTGTAATAAGACAGGGAATAGACACACGTATCGCCTGATATTAAGACAACTGTATGGATACCACAGATAATTTATGCTGTTTTGTTTCCTGTATGTTTGGCCTAATGTACATCTGCTAGCTACACGCTACCCTCTGGTGATGCATGACTGTACCAAACACTCACAGCATAAGGAACAAGTTAGGCGGTGAATTCCCCCGTGTTGGTCCGGGCTCCTTTGTAGAATAGACCATCTGCCTTCCTGCCAGGCAGCTCGTAAAAGGCGAGCATAGGCTCACCGTCACTAGCACCGTGACATCTTACTAGGTGGTAGAGTTTCGCAGCGACTCGCCCGGATTGGTACCACCGCCTTACCTATTCCTATCGCCATAACGTCAATGCGTGCTGTTGACATGTTCCGGTTGGAGGGTAAGGTAGCCGGTAAACTGACTTTTGCTCGAGGCCTTACATCCTGGCCTCAGGTTGGCAACGCATCATTACCACCTTTGGTGTCTCTAGGCGACGTGAATTTCTTACCATCAGGACTGCGTACCAATACGTCTGCTTGTTTGCCTACCAATATTACAAAAAAAAAATCTCTACAGGGATAATTTTTTTTTAAATAACGTGTGTAAAATATGGTAAACAGCTTTTAGTGTTCATTCTGCGGTTCTTTTCCCATCGACTGTTATTTTGATACTTTGGTGTACAATAAAGAAACAAAGGTATTTATAGATTTTAAACATTTTATTTATTAAACATTTGTTACGAAAAGATCTAAACCGTCTTCTTAATAACTACGGACTAACGTTGGAGTATAAAATTACGTTGATATTATAGTCTGTGTCACATAAAGACTATAGCATAAAGACTATAGTACCAGAACTGAACCTAGTGATAATATACTCCGTGTTTATTAATAATACGGAATGTGTTCACGTCATGGTGATTTAGCTAACAAATCTGATCACCTCTGTGAAAATTCAATATGCAAATCCATATTAGACAAGCTTGAATTTTGCGGGGGCTTAAGGAAATGTCACACATTGTGACCATAACCCGGACGATTAGTGTAACTTTCCATTCACTAAAGTTATCTGTGCCCTTAAAAACGTTTGCAAATAGTGAATTCAAAAGTTGTGGAAGCCCATCTCCTGTAGTGGACGTCAAGAATAGAAGGAAGATACCTAATTACTTTCGTGTCAACTTAGGAATCTCCTTTATGGAGTCGATTAAATAAGAGGAAAATAATGCGTGAAGCTTATATATATAGTTTCAATCATCTTTTTAGAGATCCGTTGCCTATTGCAAGAACACGGGTCACAACGGGGTAATAACGGGGTATACATTCGAAAGAAAGAAAGAAAATATATTTATTTGCGGAATATGCGTGTTGAAGTTGTTACAAGATTATTTAAGCTTTCCAACATATTCTACTACATTGTGGTGTGCAAATAATTTAATATTTTTATAAGTAATTGTTTAATCATATACATAATGTTTTAATATACGACAAATAGTTTTATTCTTATTACAATTTGAATTATAACTTACAAATAATTATAAAATGATAATAAATTTAACCCTGTCTACCGTAAACTTTACATGATATATCTGTCCGTCCGTCTTTGATTCACAGCCATTTGATCTCGAAACTCTTCGGAAGTTCACAAATAAAACTTGGTAGACTCAGCAAAAAAATACGCGAGGTCCAATCTATATAGATTTTATTAATGACATTGAGTTTCTTAACTCTTTTGAGCTTCGTCACATTTTTAAAATACACAAAATGACTTGTTTTTTTGTTGGAAAATGATAATAGTGATGTGACAAAGTGTAACTAATGGGTACGATAAACATAGAACCCTTCTTGCGCGAAGCCGACTCGCACTTGACAAATTTTTATGTAAGTGTAAATCTGTGATAACTTCCATGAAATGTTATAATTGATCGTGAACAATCGTTAATGCTGGCCATTATGGAACTTTCCCGACAATTGTCCACTTGTTCTACTCAGGTAGTTGTTCTGAGTTATTTACGACTGCATCTCCTGTACCAAATGAGAACGTTGGTTCCATTTATTATTTGCTAGCTGTTTAACTGCGAATAGGTTCGCGTAGATTATATTCTCTTGTGAGCTTTTATCCTCCTTTATAGTACGGGCTTGCCTTATAAAAAGCCTACGGGGTTGCTTTTTAAAAAGCCTACGGTGTTGGATTTTAAAAAGCCTTCGCGGTTGCTTTTTAAAAAGCCTACGGGGTTGCTTTTTAAAAAGCCTACAGGGTTGCTTTTTAAAAAGCCTACAGGGTTGCTTTTTTAAAAAGCATACGGAGTTGCTTTTTAAAAAGCCTACGGGGTTGCTTTTTAAAAAGCCTCGGGATTTTAAGTACGTACATACATATGAAATGTTACCAAAATCAGTTTAGCGGTAGCCGTAAAAGCGCAATAGACAGAGATTTTCCCATTTATAATAGTAAGTATGGCAGTTTGAATTTTGTTTCAAGAGAGAAAACAAACTCTCTTATCTCCTGTAACGTTAGAGACAACCATGGCATACAGACTTAGATGTCACAGGAGCTTCGTTGTCTTGTGGACTTAATGTTAGACCGGAAACCTCCAGACCGGAAAATGCCAGTCTTATTATGGCTGCAGAAATAGGTAAGGTGGTGTATCCCTATCCGGGCAAGTTGTTGCACATCCCTAGACTACAGTGCTGCTGTTAGTTATGACACATTTAACGTATGCTCGCCTCTTACGAGGTGGCAGCTAGAGAGGCACATGATCTATTCTATACAGCTGATCGGGAACAACACTGGTTAAACGTTGTTCAATTTAATAAATATTAGAATGTCCTGTTAAGATACTCTGTAGCAACTCATTTGGACTGCTGCTTCTGTAACGTTATTTTCGGTAACGTCGTGTTCCGCCTTAAGGACTTATGAAGCTCGTGCTAGAAATTTGTGACGCATCAATGATATCTATATCTTTGTACACTTTTTAAACCGATTCCAAAACAATGGAGGTTCTCAGTTCGACTCTGTTTTTCTTCGTATGTTTGGCGTCAATAGCTTCGTCAAAAGCTAACTGATTTTGATGGTCCTTTTTAAAAAACATAGGTCATATATTAGTTTTATCATGATCCGACTAGTGGTTTTGAATTATACTTAATAATGCAAAAACTTCAAAATAATCTTGACGAACTGATCTGATTTTGAAGTAAAAACTCAAAAAGATCTATTGGGTTGTTAATAAAATGTAGGACCACTTCGGAGCCATTGGCTATCTTTTGGAAAAATAATTATCAAATCGCAACGTGATACTAAATGTAATAGTTGGAGTCGGTTTGCAGTTTTACTGAGCTTAATTAATTAAATGATGCTTCTAGTTTTTCACGATACACCTTTAAGCTTTAATTGGAAATGTAGAAGCGTTATTTAAAAAGTTTATACAATAAAAAGTGCTAATAATACTTCTGCTATATCGAGCCAGTTCCTGACAATGTCCATGTCCAATGAATGTATGAATTTGAAAAGTATGATAATTTTCTATTTAGGCTTAAAATAACTACGTGAGTGTTGATGAGACACATTAATCATATTTAGTGTTTGACTAAAGATAGCTCGTACGAGTAGGCTCCTATATTTTGGCTTTATTCGAAAATTTGTTTTCTAAAGCTATAAAATATACATAAAAAATTTAAGAACATAAATCTATTCTTTTCCATATTAGTAGAGAAGTGAGAGTTCCCCCGAATCAGTACGTGTAAGGCCAGCCACATACATTTAGAATTTTATTACGGAATTCCGTTTTGAAAAATTTCGAACTCAACGAATCTACAAATTTATAGAGTATACAATATACATTATGTACATTCGGAATTTCTCCATACAGAATTTGGGCGGATTTGTTTGGTATGCGGTTTTGTCACGAAATGTCGAAACGGGATTTCGTCCAGGAATTTCGAATGTACGTGACGGTACCTACGGCTGCCGAAGATACATTTTTTGTCGAGAGCCAAGTTTCGACTTTTTACTAGTCGGTCGATGTTTATGCCAGAGGTGTCGCTACCTCTAGGAATTTTATTACGGAATTCCGTTTCGAAAATTCTAACGCAACGAATCCTTACAAATCTATACATAGCTATAGAGTATATACATTCGGAATTTCTCCATACGGAATTTGAATGGATTTGTTTAGGATGCGGTTTTATTACGAAGTTTTGAATTTACGGGATTCCTTAAAGGAATTTCGAATGTATGCGATGAACCTAAGGCTGCACAAGTTACATTTTTGTCGAGAGCCAAGTTTCGACTTTCTACCAGTCTATCGATGTTGCCAGTGGTAGCGACGACCGGCATGCCAATGCAGCAATATTGTATGCAATTTTCAACATCCAATTTAGCATTCGTAAACCGATTTCAATTAAATCGGGAACGGTTCCGCCCGCGTCCGTGTGGATACAAAATATTCGCGATTTAAATGATTCGTTGACCCAATTTTCCACCGCAACCAAAACTACGCAGGCCCGATGTGATTGTTTATTGATTTATTTTAGATATTGTTTTCAATTATCATGGCCTAGATTTCCTTTTGTACGATTGTTGGGGAGGTGAGTTTTTTTTCGCTTTGAAGCGGTGTGAGTACTGAAGAAGCACTCTATGATATGCAGTTTCTTTGATAGCTCCACCCTAATCCCCCTAATCTTTTTGGAGGGTAAGGTAGCCGGTAAACTTACTTTTGCTCGAGGCCTAACATCCCGGCCCCAGGTTGGCAACGCACCATTACCACCTTTGGTGTCTCTAGGCGGCGTGAATTTCTTACCATCAGGAAATCCGTCTGCTTGTTTGCCTTCCAATAATATAAAAAAAAATCTGGATGACCAAATCACAAGATATCCGTTCACGACTTGTCGGCGTAGAATAGACATTCACAAAAACTGTTATCCCCCATTATAATCCTTTCCTTTGAGGATATTTTTTTTAAATTAATTTGATGATATAGTCTATCTTTGAATTCGGTTTTTTAACTATGTGCGTATAAGATTTGATCCAAAGGCCAGCAGTGCTACGGCCAAAATAGCAGTCCAGTAGTTTAGCCGTAAACGCGTTACAGATTCTCATCACATATATAATACTAGCTGTTGCCTGTGGCGTTGCCCGCTTCGTTAATGGTTCCACAAGAACATTTTTTCGATATGAGAGCTAGCCTATGCGTTAATCCAAGTACCCTCCATGTGTGAGTCAAATTTCATGAAAATCGGATTCTGCAGTTTCTGCGCGAAAGAGTAACAAAAATATACATTTTCACATTTATAATATTAATAGGATAGGAAAGGACAGGAATATAATTAAGCATGGGTTAATAAGAAGGTGTTTTGTTTAGGAGTATTTAGACCTGTGCCATTTATCTTCTATACTAAAAAAATATCGATGAATGTGTCGCTAAGCGCATAACTTCCGAAATACAATTCCGTCTTGGCTTATTCTTTTTTTATTGTGTTACTTCGTTAATTTGTTATCTGTCCTCTAAATGATTAAAATTGCAAAGTGGTCATCACAGACTTTTTCTCAAACTTCTATTTGATCCAGATCCCCGAGTGTAAACGTTTATCTGCCTCTATATTTTAAGAGGCGTGTATAATGTATATTATATCGCACCTTCAGTAATACAAGGGCCCAAGTCAAAATTTTCACATGTAAAATCCCATACACGACTGGGATTTCGAATGATAAAGGCACAAAATGATTCGCTACTGGTTAGTGCTAGCAGAAAGAGAATAAACATAAGAATAACTCGGTAATTATATTTATTTTAACACATGATATTATCGGGAAAAATACTGTATCTTAAAACACGATTTCCCAAAAAGTAGTTTTTTGGATAGTGCCCTTATATTACTGAGGGTGCGATATCTAAAGAGTGATTTCTACGATGCCCACTAATGGAAGTGCTGTGCAGCAACTGGCCTCTGTAGGGATCCACTGCCTTATCTGTTTCTACAGCCATAGTGACATTGTCATGTTCTAGGCTGATGTAAAGGGTAGCTAGTAGGCTTTCGAAATATGCATATTTCCGTGGCCACAAGACAGTGACGCACTTATTTCATCTATACTTTACTAGCTGTCCCGGCAGACGTTGTTCTGCTATTTTTTTATGCGATTTTAGTAAAAAAAAAATGGGATGAGTCACTCTTATTACTTCGGGGTATAAAAAATAGATGTTGGCCGATTCTCAGATCTACTCAATATGCTAACAAAATTTCATGAGAATCGGTCAAGCCGTTTCGGAGGAGTACGAGAACGAACATAATGACACTAGAATTTTACATATAAGATAGTCTAATGATGTCTTTTACCATCAGAAGAGGTGTGCCTCATTGCTTTAAAGTTTAAACGGAATACTGGAATCTTTATTTTGAGATCGAAGTTTTTTTTCTTCGTACCCTAAATACGGGGTAAGTGCTCGGACTTTAAAGTTCTAAAGAAGAATAAATGTAATTTCCGAGTTATGTTTCTTTTAATTCCTTATCACATTAAAAGGTTTCCCACTCGACTTATTCGGAAGGGCCCTCGGATATTTGGCAATGGTGAAATGACTGGTTGAACGGGTTTCGGCGAAGTTTTGCGAAAGGTTATTGAAATCGCGGATGTTTTGTACATGCCGACCGGCTACACAATTACTTTTTAATGATTCATTTACCGAAGTAATAAGTTTGTTAATGTTTTTCAAGTTCTGTTGAAGGGGTGAAATTTTTGTGTTGGGGCTTTTCTAAGACTTCGGAATGTTCTAGAACTTTCGCGAATGCGAATGGGTATTTTAAATTGAATATTTTTCAAATAGTCGCCTCTGTGGTCTAGCGGTTCCGTTGTTGGACTTGACTGCGTGAGGTCCCGGGTTCGAATCCAGGGTCGGGCAACAAAAAAAAATTTCCAATATTCTAATAAAAAAACCGTTGCTCGGGATTGGATATGTGCCCGGTTGGCGATAGGCTTGCCACCTATCACATTGTGGGACTTAGTGTCTTCGGCTAGTCGTGGGTGCCCTGGTTGTGCCTCTGCCTACATCTTTGAGGATATGGGCGTGAAGATACTCTTTTTTTTGAAATTGTTAATGTAATTTTAGGTACTTTAGAGCACAGTACAAGCGGATTATTAATATTTAATTGCATATAAATTGAACGAATCGGCTAAAATATTTTTTTATTTGCCATTCACTTAAGTACATAAATTCGTCAGAATTGTGTTCAAGAGTACCTAGAGTGACACACTGAATTCAAATTCCCAATTTTGCATGAATCGAGCTTCAAGAGTAACCCTACATGCCAGGATGAGATTATTTTTTATGATATTGGAAGGCAACAAGCAGACGGATTTCCTGATGGTAAGAAATTTTCGCCGCCTAGAGACACCAAAGGTAGTAATGGTGCGTTGCCAACCTGAGGCCGGAATGTTAGGCCTTGAGCAAAAGTAAGTTTACCGGCTACTATACCCTCCGAACCGGAGCACGTCATGACGTTATGGCGGCAGGAATAGGTAAGGCGGTGGTACCAATCTGGGTGAGTCGCTACGAAACTCTACCACCTAGTCAGATGTCACGGTGTTAGTGACAGTAAGCATTCGCTCGCCTTTTACGAGCTGCCTGGCAGGAAGGCAGATGGTCTATTCTTCAAAGGAGCCCATACCAACACGGAGGATATACTGGAATTTCATGAAATCTTGAGAAACTTATTTTCCATACTCAGACATTTTATTGGAATCGGAGTTACATATGTTTGTTTGTAGTCACATTTAAGTCATACATCAAAAATAATTTCGTTTATTTGTCGTGCTAAATGTTGAAGGTTGACGATAAGGAAGTATGTGTGTCCGAGATTTCCGTTTTAAAAATAATGATAAATTTATCTGCCAAGGCTTAGGATATTTATAATATACACTATTGGTCCGCCCTGGCTTCGCACAGATATAAAATATGCATATAAATGTTCCTCTTGAATCACTTTATCTATTTAAAACCGCATCAAAATCCGTTGCATAGTTTTAAAGATTTAAGCATACAAAGGCACATAGGGACAGAAGATGCGACTTTTGTTTTATACTAAGTAGTGATATTAGTTCTGGTAGTTATTTTATTGTATTGATTGATACATAGTAACCGATACATATTGTTATGTAGTGGTTGGTATTTATAGATAGAAAAGTTAAGTTTTCTGGTGGCTGGCCTGAGAATAACGTAGCTATCTATGCTTAAAATGTTGTCCATATTAAATAAGGCGAAAATATTTCTGCTATGCTTTCGCGGCTAAACTACTGTACCGATTTTGATTAAATTTGATATTTACACAGTTAAATAATTTTCAAATAGGCATATCATACGAATTTTATTTCAAAAATGAATGCCCGAAGCAAAGAACCACTAGAAGGATGAAAGTTGGTATGAAAAATTATTTTGCGCTGACGAATTCGTGGAATTCGTGAAGTTTGGCGATCACTGACAAACATTTTATTTTTACAATAATGGTGGTAATTTTGTTGCGCACTCACTAATTTTAAGTTATCGCTGTCTTCTTTCAACGAAAGAAACAGAAAGAGACAAAACACTTTTAGCGCTGTCAAATTAGACCGTACACGTCATTTCTACAGAAGTTTTAACTCTACAGAAGTTAAAACTCGGAAAACGTCGAATAAAAACACCGCGGTTTGACATGTTCGGACTAATCCGACGTGTCTAAAACGTACCATCTCTTGTTTTTTTTTCATTTGAGAAAGATAGCATGCATCTAAGATAAGTTTAGTTTGTGAACAGCAGAATTACCACCTTCATAATAATATATTCCTTATTCACTGCGTAGCTAAAGCAGCGGGCCAAGCTAAGGCTAATCAGATGTATAAAGGTTGTACGTATCTCTTCCAAGGCCCGTATAATATTCCAAAATATTCTTATCTCGATAGCATCGTAAAACATCAATAAAACATAAGATATCGATCGAGTGTTCACAGAGTTACGAAACAGATTTGGATCGCTACCATTACAGAGAGCCTGTTGCCAAGCGTATAATATGGTCTAGAGCGCTTGGTCCCGTGTGGATCGGTGTGAATGTAGGCAAAATACTCGTACCTCGATAGCAGCAATAAAACACACGATATAAATCGAGTACTCGCGAAGACAAACTTGGATATTTTATTTAACCGAGAAAATATCCGTCTTACATCATTATAATCAAAAGCGCCGTCTGTCTTGATAAAATACTTAGGTATGTGTTATACTATACCAGAGGTTCCCAAACTTATTTCATGTAAGGCCCACTTTTAAAATCAGTTATTTTGTAGCGCCCCCCACCTCGTTTTTTTTCTTGTCAATAACCCCAACAGTATATTTGTTTAGCCTGCAGTTTAAAAAAAACATTTTTTCAAGATTTATACCGCCCCCTCTAGGTTTCAAGCGCCCACAAGGGGGCGTTATCGCCCACTTTGGGAAAGGCTGTACTATACAATTTAATAGCTCCAAAAAATTTCGCGTGGCAATTGTTTTACTTGCCGCGACACAAAGCTATTTTTAAGATTTTGTTACTCGTAAGATTGAAAGGCCTGCTGGACCTAAATTATTTCGATTAAATTTAAATCACTGATTTTGATAATTTCTCATGATTTATAACGTGGTAGATGATGATTTACTAAGTTGCAATGCATTTATAACATCATTTTTATCTAAAGATCCTGTCTATTTTCTAGCATCAGAAATATTAATGTTTATTTGCCTTTCAATCATTCAAATCAGATAAAAAAATATAAACTTTACTTATTTTTGTCTTCATTTCTATCGATGGCTCTGTAGCAAACTTCCTCTAAGCCCATAATTTAAAAGTTTTTTTTGCAAAAGTTTTCGCGTGGCCACCGTTTTTGTGAACGTGGCGTGAAGCCATTGTTAACATTTCGTCACTCTCAAGGTTAGAGGGCCTCCTGGAACCAGTCGTATCTAGCTTACTCGACTGTAGCTGTAATCTGAAATTATTATGTTATTTTCCAAAATTAAGCAACATATTCCTATAACTTCTGCAGGTACATACAACATGAATATTGATGAGCTTGGGTTCTGAAACATATTAATTTTATTATTGTAAATAGCTAGGTACCTACATGTAACATATTGTGATTGACGAAATTAACATAATTACTTCGACTTACTTACTATTTTTGATGATTGATGATTAACATCTTCTACGTTTAAAGGCTACGTATTTATAGGCTTTTTGCTTATACTTTCGACAGTAGTCTTTTTTCCATTGCTCTGTATTAAACTTCCTCTAAGTCCCGTCAATTTAAAAGTTTTTTGCAAAAGATTTCGCGTGGCAACTGTTTTTGTGGCCGCGCCGCAGAGCCATTGTTGAGGTTTCGTCACTTCCAAGGTTAGGGGGCCTATTGGAACCAAAGTTATCTAGCTAGACTTTTTATTTCAAAATGCGGATATGTCTTGCCATTTGTATTTATGTTTGATTCATTTCGGCGTAATGTTTTTGTGTTTACAATCAGGAGCCTCGCCAGACGATGAGAAGGCAACTTCATACAGAGATTGGGTAAAATATGAATTATAAGTAAAGTTTGAGAGCCTTATGCTCTCAACTTTTTTGACTTCCTGCAATTTCCTGCTTAAATAGTAAGAAAGTATTAGTAAAGTGCAAGGATAATCGATCAAGAAAGGCAATTAAAAGATATATTTTGTTTGCGATGTATTTGGCAACTTTAAGAATCTCTAGTTAAGAGAAGCTGTCCCTCCTGCCCCCCTGCTGACGCCATTGATTACAATTACGTTATATTTATATAAAAGTGGTTTATGCTGTACGATGAACGGTAGAAATGGTTAGAATTTAAGGTTGACAAAACAATGATACGTTGAAAATGTTGTATATACAACTCTTGTGGTATACAACTCTTAAAAGGGATGTTAGTGTTTGGAAAAATAACAAACATCTTGACTAACTCGTTATTCTTGAGTATTACGGTATAATCTAAAGTATTTGGATTTTCTAATAGTTTCGCTTGGTGTACAACTGGGCATATTCTTGTTAAATGTGCACATAGTAAAATTCTTCAAAGTTCTTGAACACTATTACATGTATTTTTTCTACACTCTACAGAATCTTCGCGTACAAACTAATCAGCACTGAACGTGTTTTAGATATTGGCTATATCTAACGTTACCAGTGAGGGGATGGCAAGCAAAGAAAATATAAAGCAGTACTAGCGGATTAATAACATTTAGTTCCAAATAAATTCAACCAATCCGATAAAGTAATTTATTGCTTACTATTAATTAAATAATATTAACACGCCAGTACTCTGTTCAACAGAACCTAAAGTTACATACTCGATTCCAATTTCTAATATTGCATAAGTCGAATTTCAAGAGTAACCCTACTGATTATTATAAAATTACTCGGTACTTATTCA
>NJDD01001047.1:14117-43039 GCA_002245505.1 Calephelis nemesis
TGTTTTTGTGTTTCCCCAAGTTGGTTTTTCCAATTTTCTTAAAAAATAATGTTGCTCGGGATTGAATATGTGCCCGTTTGGTGATAGGCTTGCCACCTATCACATTGTGGAACTTAGTTATAAAAAAATTACTGAATTTTTGTTATACGAACTTGTAATGAACTTTCCGTTATACGTTAGGGCTAAGCCAATTTTTATCAATATGTAAGCATTGTAAAAAATTAAAAAATGTATGCAATATTTATGCAAAATAACAGCATCATCAGGGCTAAAGATTTAAGTTTATTATCAGTTTAATATTTAATTTTAGATCAGTTTTTGATTCAATTTTAGATTAGTTTTAGACTCATTGAAGAATATGAATATTAGAAAGTTTTACCAAGCGCCGACGATGAAAAATGTTAAAAAATGAGAGTCATTAAAGCGGTAGGAATATGTAGAGCGGTGGATCCCTACCTAGGCAAATTTCTGCACAGCACTCTACCACCAGTGATATCAGATATTTAAAAAAATAACGTACCAACACAACTCACTACTCTACAGTTATGATATTATTTATAAATAGTTAAATAGGTAGTTACGTGAAGCTGTAGTTTCATGGAAGTCCAGTTCCGTCGGCGTTATATTTTATAGCTCTATTAACATATTTTTCGGCCGTTTGTGATGTCTCGGAACTCTCTGTAAATGTCTCTCCTCACAGGTTGGATACCCCTTTTTGGATGCTTTTTAAAAGAACATTAAAGCTTTTTATCAACTGCTTCTACTTTTTTTTATGCGTTTTTAAGCAAGTCATTGTGTATCACCTTTTCAATCTTTAGGTTAATTCATAAAAAAGTCATTGTGTACTTCTTTTTCAATTATTTGTCTACTTTATACCTTTCTGAAATTATTCTTTTCTGTCTGTAATTATTTTAAACAATGTTCATCTATTATTATTATTTTGTAATGATAAGACATCGAACAAGCACACAGCTCTCGTGATGGTAAGAAATAATCATGGCCTATAGACACCATCAATGTTGTAGGTATGTCGCTGTTTTTTGGCCGAGGTGTTAGACCAAATCTTGTACAATCCTAGCGGCTACTCTACCCGTATGAGTTGCAACACGGTACTCTACCACCAGTGGTCTAATTGGTAATGACCCGTTTAACCTTTGCTGCCTGGCAGGAAGGCAGGTCAAGGTTGGTCTTTCCTCCTGGTTCCTGCTGGTTCCTGGTTTTCGGCCTCCTTCAAAAACAAACAACTCTTTTAAAGAGTTACATGCTAGAATACAGTACAGGCATGACGTAGCGTCATGTCTAAAAACGGAAAGAAACCGCGGTTAATAACTAGCCTACACAAAACGAAATAAATAATATAACGTACTCGTAAAAGGGTTTGAGAACGAAGCAAACATAAAAACAAACATTCGGCCGCCATCAGTGCTGCGCATGCGTCACAGAGATAACACACTACACGGCTATCAAATTTAGACATCAAACAACATCAAAGTATCTCCCCACTCTTGACGTACTTGCAGTGCCGGATTAAGTCCCTTAATGAATTTGGGGCTCTCCCTTTTTAAAAAATATTGCTAAAATTATTGTTAATATAAACAAGCTCGGGCTTGAAAGCGCTGTTTTGTTATTTAAGTGCGCAATTTGAAAGTTGAAAATTGACGTAAAATAACAAACGAACAACAAAATTAAATTGATATATAACAAATAATTACGAAAATTTTTTCAAATTGAAAAAAATAAAAAAAAACATTTAAATTAAAAAATTACATTTAAAAAAAATTCATGTCAAACTTTCTTAGGGGCCCTTGGGTGTTGGGGGCCCCAGGCCATGGCCTAGTCTGGCCTTTTGAGTAATCCAGCACTGCGTACTTGTATATTCATATTTATAAGTGTTATGACCTACCTATAGCTACCTACGCCTTCGGCTTCGCCCGCGCTGCATTATACAAACACACTTCTTTTCCGTCTAAAGATGTTTCCGCTTCCACTTGACTTTTATTAAGATGTTTACTGCTTTCTCCATTCATTAATGAAATCGGCAAAGCATTGATAAAAAAGATTTCAAATTTGGCTGTTTGTTCTGCTAAAGTTTCAAACGAACAGACGAAAGATTCCTTCCCCTTCATCATTATTCACGGTAATTTGATGGGTACCTCTTCAAACATTATTAAAAAAAAGTGAAGATCTTTGTCTATCCTATTTCCATTTAATGTTATAAATTCGAAAGTTTGTGAGAATCTTCTTTAAATCTAATAAATATAGGTCAATATATGAGAATAACACATAGACTATAATTTATAGAGTTTTTGAATAACTTGGTGTAATTGTAAAAGAAAATGGAGTTTTTCCAATTTTCTAATAAAAAAAAATGTTGCTCGGGATAGGATATGTGCCCAGTTGGCGATAGGCTTGCCATCTATTTCATTGTGTGACTTAGTATCTTCGGCTAGTCGTGGGTGCCCTGGTTGTGCCTCTGCCTACCTTTTCGGGGATATTGGCGTGAAGATATTTTTTTTGTATACCTTCGCTCGCGGGTGAAACCGCGGTTTAAATATAAATTCGAAACATTATAATAACAACAAACGGGTATGATACTATATTATTGGAACGCTTTTGAACTCAAAACTGAAATTCTAACCTTTCTTATCCACTTGTCATGGGAAACTACTAAAGTCATTTGAAGCATGGTCTATGTAAAATCCGAGCTACACTTTTTGTCAACTGCAGTCGACGAAAGACATCTTCGATTGATTAAAAAACGTCATTGTCATTCGCGGATGTAGCTCATACATACTATGATGTACCAAAGATCCCCCCTATTATTATTCACGAACACCCGACGTTGTACATATACACACGTTATAATCGTTATTCACGTAACGATATACGTTTGACGTTGATGTATTCCCGTTTAAATGCCCCTCGACAGCCGACGGACGTACGTCCATATGCAATTTGTATGTATTTATATGCATTGTGTATGTGCAGATAACATTTGCTTTGGGGCCACGAAAAACGTGATGGTTGAAAATACTTTTTGAGTGGAAAATAACAGTTGAGGTAATACGATTATGCATTTATTTAATGCTTTGTTGCACACATTTTTTTTATAAATGGCTGTTCTCTAGGTGTACAGTTTTCTTCCAGTCATCCCAAAAGTTAGAATCTGTGATGAAACAAAGAAAAGCATACATGATGCTTTACAATACATCAATATACCTAAGTAAATAGCCTAAGCATAATAGGGATTTCACATAGATTAAAACATTGGTTGTAAGCATTGGTTTTCGTCCGTGAAACCATCCAAATTTTAATTTGTTTCAAACAAAGTTTCCACCAAGGTCACCTCTTGCACTACTCCGTTGGGAAAAAGTGCATTACAGAACGTCTTAGATGTTGATCGAGTTGGTTTATGTATATGTATGTTTATGTAGACGGCCATTTCGTGTGGATTCTGAATCTGTGATCTCCATTATGGACTCGCCAGTTTCCCTAGCACCGTAAGCTTCACACTATCTTATTTTATAAAAAATGCCTCTTGATCTGTAAAAATATGAGTGTCTGCTGATGTTTAAAAAAAAACGAAACGAATGTATAGGTATGTGAGTTTTAGGTACATCCTATATTATGACAATACTCAATGCAAATTACACAGGCGATGTCGTGAGTTTTGAACTTTGTAATGGATGTCCACAGCAATCGAGTGTGTTTAAAAAAGTTCTTATTCAATCAACCAACCTTTTTGTTTTTTAAATCTTCAATAGGTGGGAGATTTTAACGGCGATACCAACGCCCTGCTATATCCTATCCTATTGCTTTTGCTATTACGTCAGAACTCGTGACTGTTATGTTCCGTTCTGTAGGGGAAGGTCAGCTATATTAAGCGCAAGGCACTCCAACCTTATATGTTATACCTTTTTAGCAATTGACCTTAACTCTAATTTTATATGAAACTAGACGTACCGGCGAACTTCGTTCCACCTCCTTCAGTATGGGAAATAATAAAGTATTATTTTTTTTTCATTTTCCCTTCAACTTTCCCGGTTTTTATCTTCATAAGAAACTTCTCCTAATAATAACTAAGACAATAAAAAAAATAGTCAAATAGGTCCAGGTAGTCCAGTCGTTTGAAAGCCTTTCAACACATTTAGCCATTCATTTTTATCTTTTATATGAAATATCGCCTTCACTTTTCCAATTCCACAAAAATATACTCTCGCTGTGTTAGTGGCCCACATGTCACCATACACCCCAATTGATTTCCGCCGGTCTGTCTGTATATCTGCGTGTATACTCGCTAGGCGGGAACACGAATTTGTCGTATATTTTTTGCGAATTGCTCACTCGCTGGAATTTGGAGTTTTGTGGCTTTTTGTTTGTTTATTAGATCGCCCATTGTCGCTGCAATCTACATTCAGCCATTTTGAATACAGGATTTATTTATTCAATTTTAGATGTTTTTGAATTTGAATATGGAAATCAGTATAATTGAGTTAAAACACACCCGAATAAAACTAGATAGATATTGTTTGGATTTGAATGTTATGAAAGTTTTCGTTTTTGTGTTCGTTGAATTTTATTTCAAATTTAATTTTGCTAGTATTTTAACTACCGTCTAAATTGTTTAATGTTTTTTGGTCGTTCTAAACATAAATAGTCGTTTATCTTCGTTGCCGCCATGTTTGTTTAACTGAGTTTTAAGCATTTAGGCAATATTTTAAGATGAGTGAGATTACCTTTACTTTTACTAAATCTTAATAAATGATGTATTTTATTGATTCTGGATAATGCTTTTTGTGATTAATGTAACTTCGTTTGATAGTGGTACAGCAAAGTTGGCTTACTTCGAATGTGTCTGACTATAGTAAAGACGCCAGTTTACTATTGCTTGTTACGTACATGCCACTTATGGAATAAGATAGTGGCATTAGTAACAACAGTAGTTGTTTGTTTTTGACTTTTAAGGATATCTTACTGTTAGAATATGCACGTAGCATACCTACCTGTTCTAGTGTTTGCTATTTTTATGTGCAGCAATAATGCAATTACAATGTTATTCGCATAAGGCGTAAGTGAATATTGTCGTAACTTATTATATTTTAAGGCAAACAAGCAGACGGATTTCTAGATGACAAAAAACTCACGCCGCCTATCAAAGAGGGACATCAAAGTTTGTGAAGGTGCGTTGCCAACTTTAGGCCGTGATGTTAGGCCTCGAGCAACAGTAAGCTTACCGGCTATTTTATCCTTTTACCACAACAGTCTACGGCAAGCGCTGACGTTATGGCGGCAGGAGTCGCTGCGAAACTCTACCACATACTCAGATGTCACAGTGTTAGTGACGATAAGCCTATGCTCGCCTTTTTCGGGCTGCCTGGCACAGGAAGGCAGATGATGTATTCTGTAAAGAAGCCCGGACCAACACGGGGGAAGCTACTTATACATATTTAAAAAATAAATTAATCCTGTAATAAAATAAAATTAAAAAAAACCCCGACATAAAGACTTAATTTTTCTTTAAAAAGCAAAAAAATCGGCTAATCTCGCCATTTTCACCCCCCATAACTTTTAAAAAGCTCAACCGATTTTCATCAAACATATCTAAGAACACTCGCACATAAGTAACTATTAATACAAAAAAAAAACTAATTTTAAATCACTGCATCCGTTCGGGAGTTATTATGCCACAGACAGACACATCAAAATTATAACACCCTTCTTTGTGCGTCGGGGGTTAAAAACATTACGCTCGTGCTGCTAGCTTTCGGATTAAAATGGCGATGTTTCTCTATTCAGAAAATAATCATTGAGCTACAGTATTAATATTGTATTCTTGACTAGTCTAAATCAGAAAACCAAAGTATGCATTATTTATCAAGACTAGTACATTAATACTCGGAATGAAACGATTCATTGACCATTTACATCGTATCAAACGAATTTGAACTTTGACACGTGGGCAGAATGTCAAGAGTCACTCGCCCCGTCCGTCGAGCGCAATACCTACTTCGCAAGTGCTTAAAAAGGCTATTTTCAACTTCATGCTTTTAAGATAGGGTCTGAATTAGTTTAGCTTGGTAACAAGTCGGTATGTCTTTATCTATATACGGCTGATAGCTCCTGACCTACGACACTGAGAGCAGATGCCGAAGCGTAGTGTACCTTAATCTATCTTTCCCCGTCAACACATTTGTGTGACGTTGGTGTTTGATCTTTAAATAGCATGGACATTGGTTGGAAAGTCAAAGGTTCGATAATATTATGTGCAAATCGGATATCATAATTAGCACCAGTTGTAAGCGCAAAACTTACTTTCTAAGTCAGTTTTGCCCGTAATATATCTTGAATAGTTGGCAACGCATCTACTAAATCGTTCGTTTCAGTTAAATAAATATCCGTTTTGTTGCGAAGGTTCGTTGAATATGTGTTAGATTTTCTTACCCTTTGAGCACACAAAGAAATATAAAAACCTACTAGGGCTACATAATACTACTGCAGACTGTGCGCTCTGTTTGAAAGGTTAAGTTAATTTCAAACATAGAAATAGGAATATGTAAAGAAGTGCAAGAATGTTCTATAGCAAATTTAGTTATATAAATATTGTTGGAATCGACATATAACTTAACAACATCTCTTTGTCTCTTTTAACAAATGTTGATATTATGTACGCCGAAAGAGATAACGACATTTTTGTCTATGCTCATTTTGGCATCGATTTAAAGTGACGTCATGACAGTTCTTATGTTTGCCAAGATTTCCCTTTTTAGGTATAAGCCAATTGAGTAGCACAAAGTAAGTAAGGTGATAGTTGCGATTTATTTCGGTAGGTAAATAGTAATTCTTATCTATTTGCCTAATTTTAACTATCAATCGTCACCAATAGATCATGTATCGATATCGGTACTTTACTTTTTCTGGACAGCCTTATACTGTCAAAATGGCAGCCATATTTAGTAGCCGACGGCAGGCTTTTTTGGTAACTATTTCATGTCCATATACTTAGAGGTCAATGATTTCAAACCTTCTATTCCTGCCGCCATAACGTCATGACGTGTTCCGATTCGGAGGGTAAGGTAGCCGGTAAACTTGCTTTTGCTCGAGGTCTAACATCCCGTCCTCAGGTTGGCAACGCACCATTATCACCTTTGGTGTCTCTAGGTGGCGTGAATTTCTTACCATCAGGAAATCCGTCTGCTTGTTTGCCTTCCTATAACATAAAAAAATAAGCTACCATTAAATTTTGATATCCGGTTTAAATGGTTTTCTTACCACTGCCTTACCTATTCCTATTATGGGTTTTGTTGCCTATTCCTGCCGCCATAACGGCATGACGGCCTCAGGTTGGCAACGCACCATTACCAACTTTGGTGTCTTTAGGCGGCGTGAATTTCTTACCTTCAGAAAATCTTGTTTGCCTTCCAATATCATTAAAAGAATATCTTTTTTAAGTCAGTTTTGCCCGTAAAATATCTTTAAGAGTTGGCAACGCATCTACTAAATCGTTTGCCGATTCAGTTAAAGAAAGTAACCGTTTTGTTTCGTAGGTTTTTTGAATATGTGTTCAATTTTCTTACCCTTTGAGCTCACAAAGAAATATACATACATACCAGGATGACATAATGCTACTGGAGACTGTGCGCTCTGTTTGAAAGGTTAAGTTCATTTTAAATTTAAGCTTCTATTTAATATTGATACCCTGATTAAATGGTTTTCTTATTATTTAATTAATTTTGAGCTTTCCCGTGGTGTAATAACAATTAAATGGGTAAACAACTCTAAAAATTGCATTGTGTTTTCGTGTCACCAGTGAAAAGTTTATTTTATCATTTCTAGACATATATTTCTTGATATTTATTTGATGTACAATCGTGATCGTAAGAGTTTGACAGTTTTATGATACTAGATGCTACCCGCGACTTCGCTCGCGTGCTAAGTATATTTTTATGAATTGTAGCATATTTGTTATTCTGATCTGTATACTATTTTCCCATAGAGTTTCATCTGAATCCATTCATTAGTTTTTGCGTAAAAGAGTGACAAATAACTATCCATTTTCACAAACTTTTGCATTTTTAATAGGTACTAATAGGATTATAATATGGTTTTTTCACATAGTCAATAATACAAGGATTCCTGTAATGCGTTTAGCGAATCTAAAAACTACCACCGGATCGGAACGCGGCTTCGCGCTGAGTTTTTCAGTATCTATTTAAGTATTTCTATGTACTAGTGTTCGCCCATTGGTCGAAATTCGACCATAATACATTTTAATATTTGTTGATAAGTACGCCATCTTCATTTCTAAAGACCAACTACTTTGTTTCCAAACTTTTAAGTGCGCCATCTGTGATCTTTTATCGTTATCATCAATATATTTGAGTGTGTGTGTGTCAAATGCATGGTAGTGTGGGTAATGTTTTATTTATTGATTTGATACTTTCTAAGCATTACTATTGATAAATATTAGCATTCTGCACTTTTACACAACTAATTAGTTTGCCAAAATTTTGCCGCGCAATTTTTGTAAAAAGGGGTCCAAAGTTTTGGCATCACGTATTAATATAATATGTATATATTAGTATCGTTGACTAATATCCATAACACAAGCGCATTATTTGTTTACTTTGGGGTTATATTACTTGTGTAATTTAATTTTAATAATTATTTATTATCTAAATCCGTTCTGTTGTTTTTGTCTAAAAAAGTAACAAACATCCATCCATCATCATAAACTTTCGCATTTATAATACGTAGAGACGTACAATTTTATTGGAATAACGGTATTTTCAGTTTATAACCACAAGTGCCGCAACTCGTGTGTCGGGTCCGCTTTGAGTGAACAACCCCAATACGCTTCTAACCTGGCTGGTGCCCGCGGTTTCGCTCGCGTTTAACTGGGAGGTGCAAAAGTTTGTCTACTATCTTTATTTGTCATTGAATATTTGAGATTGGGAGAAAATAACAGAATACAACGTTCCCCGTGTTAGTCCGGGCTCCTTTGCAGAATAGACCATCTGCCTTACTTGCCAGGCAGCTCGTAAAAGGCGAGCATAGGCTTACCGTCACTAACACTGTGACATCTGAGTATGTGGTAGAGTTTCGCAGCGACTCCTGCCGCCATAACGTCAGCGCTTGCAGCGCGTTTTGCAGGGTAAGGTAGCCGGTAAACTTACTTTTGCTCGTGGTCTAATATCTCGGCCTCAGGTTGGCAATGCACCATTAGCACCTTTGGTGTCTCTAGGCTACGTAAAAATTTGTCTGCTTGTTTGCCTTTCAAATTCCAATGTTATAAAAAAAAACAAAATGTCTTCAGTAGCAAGAGGTAAAACTACTAACCTGAGGTCCTAAGGCCCACAGCGTGATAATGGCTACCTAACGACAACCGGGCAATTTTCTAATCCCGGACAACGTTACAAGGCCCTGACTGGCTTCCTCCAAATTCATTACCCTTTTTATACAAACACACCATTTTCAGAGACTCTTAACACCATCCTCGGATAATATCAGAGCGATTTGACTGTGGAATGTCAAACTAGGTCTCCCCTGGTATCTGCATCCACACACTCTTGCATTGCATATCTGCTTTGTTAACCTATTACCCATCATTTTTTTCTCATGACCGAACCAGCGGAACGTTCCTTTTCTCATTTTAACACCAACACCTTTTTTCAATCCCACTCTTTTTGGATCTTGCTGTTACGAATGCGGTCAGCGAGCGTTACACAAATATTTATTGAATAATACTAAACAGTTACGTGTTCGTAACTCCTTATATTTTTCATTCTACAGTTTCTATCGTCTGCTCCTGGTGAAATTTAAACATTATGTATTGAATTGAAAATCACTTCTACATATATATACACATAATTATATGTACATACATATTATATTAGCCTATCGGTTTCGCAAATTATACCGTATTAGTGGCCATTATATTGCCTTGTCCAATTAATTGGACAGCAGTGCAAACTACCGTGACGTTGTTTATTTGTTCTTAAATTGTAAATTAAATTGATAACATTTATATTATTAAGTTATGACCCTGAGTATGCTACAATCGGCGACACAGATAAGCCAATACTATATATTTAGTGAACATTTAATTTTTAATATCTGATTCGTAAAATGTATTTTGTCTGTCAGTTTGATGAAGTTTTAAGTTACCTAATTTTTTTTGGAAAATCTTTATAAATATAATCTAAGATGATTATATTTCATTATTCTCAGATTATTAAATCGCCCCCGTGGTGTAGCGGTTCAGGTGTTGGACTTGACTTCATGAGGTCCTGGGTTTGAATCCCGGGTCGGGCAACAAAAAGAAAATGTGGTCTTTCCAATTTTCTAATAAAAAAACATTATCTGGTATTGGATGTATGCCCGGTTGGTGATAGGCTTGCCACCTATCACATTGTGGGACTTAGTGTCTCTTCGGCTAGTCGTGGTTGCCCCGGTTGTGCCTGTGTCTATCTCTTCGGGGATATGAGCGTGAAGATGCTTACTCGTTTGCTTGTTAGATACGAAGTTACCGATGGTGACCGTTTGGAAATGCTAGGATGGAGGATATATGATACTATAGAAAAAAATAGCAAAAAGTTAATTTTTGTAGTCTGTCTGCCGGTAGGAGAGTGCTTGTTAATCTAAATACTAAATAAGTTTAGGTTAAGCTCTAGAAAGCACAAGTACCGCAAGTTGGCCGTCGACTAGTCTTCAATGGAAAAACCCAATACCGGTAAACGAAAGATAGCAGACATCGAAAAAAGAACAGATCGACTAAGCGTAAATGTTCGCCACTACGCAATATAGAGTATTACGTAGTGGCGAACATTTAAGCCTACCTTTTTTTTATTCACCACAACACAACCTACGACATCTTATCTGTGTGTGAATGTTGTTTTTAGGGTTCCGTATATCGGAAGAAAAACAGGGAACCCTTATAGAATCACTTGGTTGTCCGTCCTATACGGACTCTTATTAAGACTCTTTTTTAACTCCCGAAGCAAAAACAAAAAGAGGGCTGTTATAAGTTTGACGTGTCTGTCTGTGGTATCATAACTCCCAAACAGATGCAGTGATTTCAATGTTTTTTTTGTTCTGTTTTAAAGGCAACTTATGTGTGAGTGTTCTTAGACATGTTTATAAAAATCGGTTGAGCCGTGTAAAAGTTGTGGGGGTGAAAGTGGGGAGATTAACCAAATTTCAGCAATTGTTTTACTTTTTAATGGGAAATTAAGTTCTTGTGTCGCGGTTTTTTTTTAAAATTTTAATTTAATTTTCTATTATCTTCAGGAACGGGTGAAAGTATCACGCTAAAATTTATATATTAAATTCTCAAGTCTTCTGCCCCTTGGAGCTGTGAAAATCATTTTAAGCCAATCAAAAGATACAGCCGTTTATGCCGCAAATTTTCGAAACCTTTGAATTTCCCCCGTTTTGCTCGGACTCCTTTGCAGAATAGACCAGGCGAGCATAGGCTTACCATCACTAACAACCTAACATCCCGGCCTCAGGTTGGCAACGCACCATTACCATCTTTGGTGTCTCTAGGTGGCGTGAATTTCTTACCATCAGGAAATCCGTCTGCTTGTTTGCCTTCCAATATCATATAAAAAAAAAAACTTTGAAACTCGCAAGGGAATCAAAACCTGCAGAAATTCGTTGATCCGTGAAATCTGAATCTTGAAATTCGGTACGAAACAGCGTCTTACGTCGCGGGCAACAGCTTCAATACATAGTATAAAACAAAGACGCTTCCTCTGTCCCTATGTCCCTTTGTATGCTTAAATCTTTAAAACTTCGGAATGGATTTTGATACGGGTTTTTTTTTAGTAAAGTGGTTGAAGAGGAAGGTTTATATGTATATTTAATACCCGTACGTAGCAGGGGCGGGCCACTAGTTTCTAATATCTATTAATAATTAAGTGTAACTCAAAACTACTAGTAGGATATCAATAAAACTTATGCGGAACCATTTCGGGACCAAATGCTATTTTTCGAAAAAAGAAATCTCGACGTGGTACCCAATGAAATAGCTGAAGTTAATACCCACCTCTTCTTCAATACCCGGAGAGTTTCAATAAATCTAAATCAACAGTAACAAATCTAAATCTGCACATAAAATATTTTTTAAAAACAACGATTGCTTTGTTTTTCGGTCTGTCTATTCTCTTTTTACGCAAAAACTACTGAACGGATTTTTACCAATTGATTGTGTATTAGTAGCTTATAGCTCAGATCAACATTTACAATGTCTATAACGACAGGTAAATCTTGCGTTCCCATAATTAACCATGAAGTCACCTCAACGCGTAAACAGAGTCGCGGGAAACATCTAGTTACCTATCTATTAATACGTGATGCCAGAACTTTGGAACCCCTTTTTACGAAAATTGCGTTTGTAGTAGGTATGGTAATAGTTTATGTGTAGGAGAACGCTAATATTTTTCAATAAAAATGCTTGTGAAGTACATTAAATCAATAAATAATGGAATAAAAAATGACTAAAATGGAAAAGTGTAGGTACATCAAATAGCTGTCAAATGACGTCATTTGTGTTTACTATCTCTATTGTATGTCTGTTGGTCACTGGAGATAGCAAATATAAAACACGTCATTTGACAGCTATATGATGTACACTTGTCCATTTTTAGTTGGAAACTGAGATACATAATCAGCACCCAGATTACATTCACTAGGAAAGCTTTTCATTAGCTTAGAAATATGGCTTTAAAATTTAATTTAAATTAAAAATTATCATGGGGATAAGAACTCAAAAACATTGCGTGAAGTATTGCTTCTAAACGTTTTTTTCATTTACAGCCCCATTATTAAACTTTTTTTTCTTTTATAAATATGGCTTTCGATCGTTTTTCACGACTTACTTTGCCATTGTCAAGTTAAGCGGTGGCTTCGTTACTCAAGCTCATCTAGTGAGATTTGTCGGCAGCGAGGAAATAGACGACACACTAATTTCTTCATGATAATTTCATTTGTGCACTTTCACTAAACAAAATTAATCTAATTCCCACCTAAAATAACCATCATCATCATCATCAGCCGGAAGACGTCCACTGCTGGACATAGGCCTCCCCCAAAGAGCGCCACAAGTCACGATCACCAGCCGCTTCTAACCAGCGACTGCCCGCGACTTTGACCAGATCATCAGTCCACCGGGTGGGAGGTCGTCCAACGACCTGGGGTTGGACGGAGCGTAGACTTCATCAGCCGCGACCGTTCAAGCTTTGTGTTGATATTAAATGTGCCTCTTACCAACCTAAATTAACCAATTTCACTCAATATAAACACGAAATTCAATAATAACGAAAAAAATACGAACATCTTCATTCACGATGGCGCCAAAACTCATCCGTATTTCAGAATAATATAAACTGCCGCTGGGAGAAACGAAAACACAGAGTAATTAACACACAGAACGTTTTTGAACTGCTGAAATTTACGACTCGTTGATTGATCGAAATCTTAATAATAATTAGATCATAATTGTACAACTGATAGGGATATCTACAATTGATTAAGATATCTTAATCTAAGGCCAGCAAGTGTTACAACCTGGTCAAAACGTTACAGTGATGCAGCCAAATCAACTTGGAGGTCCCGGTGGTGTACAATATAATGTTCCTATAATGCCCATGAACATGCCACCAAATTCACATTACATGCCAGCAGGGCTAAATCTCAATGCGCAATTATCAGCTCAACAACTTAATGCAGCTCTTGCGGGACAACAGCTGAATTCCAATTTAGTCTCGGGGACTATTCCCATTGTTCAAGCACCTCCACCATCTTCCCCAATAACAAACACCCAAACTATACCCATAACGCAACCTCCGCCAATTCAGCAAATTGTACCATAAAGCACGTTTTTAACGCCAACATCTCAATATGCGGGAATCCCACAACAATATATGATGCAAGCTAATTCTGGAATATCGATGCCTGCTGCAAACCCTAATGTTCAATATTCATTACCTCCTAGTCAAGCTTCGACGCTTTCTAACAAATAATGGAAACAATGCACAATCTTCAACAACAGAGACTGATACATCAAATGGGGCGAACAACAATCAGACGAACTAATATCTTCATCTTCCCAGGATAACGGATATTCGATATCTGGGCCAGCATCCGATATCTGCTTCATTATTAATCATTGGTTGATATCAACTACACGCTCCCAACTAGTCGGCCGTTTGTGGGAAAAAATCCAACAAAAACATGATGACAAATAATATATGCCGATGCGGTATATATTATTTGTCATGCGATGCGGGACTAAAATGTTTTTACAAATGTTTTTAGTGTTGTAAATCTGCCTATGCAAGGCACGTTTCGCTCTTGCAAGAATCAGTAATTTTAACAGTGTTCCCAACTCTCAGAATTTTTTCTCCCCAATGCTGAAATGAAAAATCCCTAAGATGCGGGCATCTCTTAAAAATTCCCCTAGACAAATATTATAATTAATATTAAATATAACCATTAATAAAAAAATAAATAATCACTTGACAATGAAACATAGTTTAATAAATAATCAATAAGTTAACAAAACACATTTTTAGTAACGAGCATTCATACCAGATGTCTCTAAACCTCTGTGTTAAAAATAAATAAGATTATTGGCTTTATTGGTTCAATAAACGCTTTGCATATTTTTTCTAATAAATAAAAAAATATAATCAAAATAAAAAATCCCTAATAATACCCCGAAAAATATATCCCCCCTAGAAAACCCCATTCCAATTTTTTATCCTTAAATTTGGGGGGAAAACCCCTAAGTTGGGTACCATAATCACTAGATTTACTAAGGTTGAATTTCACCGTCGAATCGAAACGCGATCAATGTAAAAGTGCGTTCAGTCAATTGGTAAGAGGGTCAATCATGTACATTTTATTTTCAAAGAAATTTTGGTTATTTTAATATTTTATAATTAAACAAATTATTGATGTGGTAAGTAGGTTATCAAGGGATGGAATAAGAATATTGTCATTTTACGGCCAATATTAATAATCAACCCTAATCCAAAACTCGCTGTCCAAGATTGATATTTTGATCCATTTTTATGTTATCGCTTGCCAATAACATATCTGTGGACTGGATTAATGTGGCAATTAGGTATGGGATAGGCCGGCGGATACGCAGCTATCTAGATTGCTTAAAATCCATTAGATTGAGATACATTATTAACATTGAACAAAACAACAGAGAACTTGCACTGACTTATGAACTGGATCACAACTCATTTACACTGAACTTGGTTTTACTGAACTCGGTTTTAAACCTATGTTTGGTTCTCGAAAAATGCCTCTAAAAAGAAATATGTTATTGTTGCTATAGAATGTTAATGAACTACAAAAAAATACCTTCTTTATATTTACTTAAATTTATGGAGTTGGGTAATAGTGCAAATCTGGTTTCATTCTTTCTTTCTTTCTTTAACCTTCACGTTAGAATTTTGCCATTCGTCAAGTAGAAATTTGCATCAAGTTTTAAGTACATCAATTTTAATAAATTATAATTAGTCATCAGTCATAAGTCGTCAGTTAAAGTCATGTCAGGCTCTTGGGTCAAGCGGCGGCTTCATTACTCAAGCTCATGTAAGGAAATTTGGCGGCAACGAGGAAATACACGATACGCTAATTCCTTCAAAATTTTTTCATTTGTGCTATTTCACTGAACAAAATTGTACAAAATGCCACCAAAATTGACTAATTTCACTCAATATCAACACGAAATTCAATAATTATGAAAAAACTTCGACCATCTTTTCTCTCAATGGCGCCAAAACTCCCAAATCTGAGGTTACAAAGAAATTATATGACATTTTGTCTTCAAGTGCAGACATGCGTACATACACCATGACAGAAAAGCCTTCTTTTTCCGCTACACCTCTGGCCACAAGATTTATTTTTTAGTTTTATTTGTTTTCTATACTAAAATAGAATATTGTTTGTCTTTGGCATGTTTAATCTACGCACCAGATACTCATGTTATTCAAGCGCTTACGTAACAGTTCGCTATCGTCGGCTTATTTTGATTTGTTCATGTTTTTAGTTAAGATAAATAGCTTCAAGCGATTGAACCAAATTGTTAAGGTTACAGTAACGAAGGGAGGCGTATCCGTTCTAGGTCATGCGTGGGATGTTATTGTTTGCTACGAAAATTTCCCATTTTTGATCCTCGGCTTATTCTCCAAGCCGTGACGGGCCGATTAAAATTAATTTTCACTCCATTGCGGAAAAAAAAGTGTCTTCATGCCATATCCCAGAAGAGGTAGGCAGAGGCACAATTAGGGCACCCACGACTAGCCGAAGTCATTATGTCCCACAGTGTGATAGGTGGCATGCCTTATCACCAACCGGGCACATTTTCAATCTCGTGCAACATTAGAAAATTGGAATTACCACATTTTCTTTTTGTTGCCCGACCCGAGAATCGAACCTGGGACCTCATGAAGTAAAGTCTAACATCCGGACCGTTTGACCACTGAGGCGACAAGGCGGTTGTGCCAAAATTTGTTGTATATGTGTATATCGGACGACATTGCGAAATTTTCATGATGTAGAGCTGATCTATTTAATGAACAGGAGGGTTACCATAAAGCAGCAACTCTTAAAGCAATATTGCTTGCATGTTGCTAAATGTCCACCTATAAAAGCAGCTTTATAGCGTACTTCAAAAGGTTGTCTCTTCCCATGACTATTATAATGATTGAAATAATTTTGTACTATTAAGTGTTTCTTGGGTTGCCATAGGCGCTCCTAATATTCCCAGCAATATCCTATTGTGTTTGAGCTTTTTCGACGTGCCTCGAACAGTAGGTACATCTCGAGTCTCCTTCTGAGAATAGCCTTTACAAATAAAAGTTTCTCACAAAAATACAAAGAATATACCTACAAATTTTTGAAGTGAAAACTTCTTTTGCAGCGTTGCGCACTTTTTTTTGAATACCTAACACTTCTAAACTCGCATCAGGACACGGGACCTGAAATTTCGTAAGACGATAATTCGTAAGACAGCGCAAGGCGCTTGCGCGAATGTTCGTGTTGTCATGTTTGCGTACGATAGCGCAATAAATGAATGTTGTGTTCTACCACATAAATGAAAGCACTTTCATACTGATAATTTTAAAGCAATTCGTGCGAGATTATTTCCTAACCATTCCAAAATATCAGAAATGCACAACGTTAATATTCAAGTTTTCACTTCTGCCGGCACTTCCTGAGTGAAACCCGTTTTTTCTTACTAAAAACTGTAATTTATCGTAAAAAGGAAAACAGTTGTAGTCCTAAATAAAAACATGTATTTCACTACGATTTTAGTCTGATTCGTCTGCCCGTTCGCCAAGTCTCGTTAATATTATTGTGTAGGCATGCTTTGGTCGTATTTTTGTGAAGAACTACGCCATTTTGATTAGTTTCTTGCTGGAAATATGAAGTGAGGTTTGTCAAGACCTCTTCTCCTCTCCCCATAGGAATATTAGGTGAGAATTGGTTTCACATTTATCTCAGGCTGAGCACAGCTGTTCGGCCCACAAAGCCCGGTGAATTTGTAAAAACCGCG
Organism: Calephelis nemesis; assembly: GCA_002245505.1. Taxonomy (NCBI): domain Eukaryota; kingdom Metazoa; phylum Arthropoda; class Insecta; order Lepidoptera; family Riodinidae; genus Calephelis; species Calephelis nemesis. Next base: position 31,693 of record NJDD01001047.1, read on the forward strand.
AGGTTAGCAACATATTAGTCATTCCAAAAAAAGTTTTATATTTTCACAAACGCCAAACGTTTTACTAGAACCAAACCGTTAAAAGAGGTAGAAACAACAGTCATTAGGTAGAAGACAGTGAATAAGAAATGTGAGCTAACGGACTCATTATTAGGAATGAGACTATGTAGAGTCAATGATGGAGCGTAAGAGAGTGATGGTAGTCCACAAGACGAAACGTGAGGAACTCCGGCGATTAATGTCAAGGATGACTGTGTCAGTCAGTCCTCATGTCATAAAAAAGTTAGATGAAAGACGGTTTTTTAAAGTGGTTCTAGACGGTTGTAAATATTGGTTTCAATTCTGGGTCGTAGATTTTATTCTTATTTAATAATAATCGGATGAAATTTTCCTTCAAGGATGCCTTTGATTGAAGGCGTATTTACAGTCGTCTGGAACGTCTTTGAAAGTTACTCTACACACGGGCATTGAAATACATACATCACTGTGTTCATTATTACCTAATCGGTGTCGAACATCAAACTAGAGCCCTTCAGTGATTGTTGTGGTTAGCATGTACTCTAACCTTTCGGCCAACAAGGACTCCTTTGTTACCTGGTGTATAACCGCTAGAATGTCTTTAATAACAACCAGATTTGATCTCAGCTTCAGACGGAAGTGAGGAACATTATCATAGTTGTATGTATTTTTAGGTCTGGGTGTTTTATTAAATTTATTACGGCATCCATGTACTTAAATTTATTTCTATTGACACTTACACGTAGGCATATCAAAAACACATAGTTTTACGTATTACCCGGTTACTTGGTGTTGCACTGCTGTACTTACTGTGAATTAAAGTTAAATAAAAAAAAATATCTTTACGTCCTTATCCCAACTTGAGTAGGTCAGGTATGTTTAGACCTACTATGTACTATGTAGGTGGGAAATCTGTCGCCAACCGGGTACTAATTCAATTCCGGGCAAAGTAATTTTTCATCAGAAAATTTAAAAACACATTTCGAGTTGCCTGATCATGAAATCGAACCCTAGACTACGCAACATATACGCTCTTGCTACTCGTATATTAAACGGGATTTATTCCCCAAACATCCTAGATAAATCCCAACACGTAGAACTAGCATTAGCAACAAAATATCAGCACGCACAATAGTTGGCAGGCGAGTCATGAATGGAGTGAAACCGGTCCCAACCGGATCGCCTACGAACATTACATAATAAATGAGTACAAACTTGTCTGTCTATTAATTGATTGGCACACTTTACCGACCGTAATCTATGTATCATGTACATTGTACACTCTATTGGTATTAGTAATTGCTTTTTATGTTTTTTAAAGTGAAAACTTCTTTAGCGGCGTTGCGCACTTTTTTTGGAATGGTTGAAAACTTCTAAACTCGCCTCAGGACACGCGACCTGATCGAAAATTCGTAAGACGGCGCAGGGCGCTTGCGCGAATGTTCATGTTGTCATGTTTGTGTACGATAGCGCAATAAATGAATATTGTATTCTACAACATAGATGATATTACTTTTATACTAATATTAAAGCAATTCGGTCAAAATTATTCCCTAAATATTCCAAAATATCAAAAATGCGCAACGCTAATATTCAAGTTTTCACTCCCGGAGCGCAACCCGTTTTTTTTTTAATTGTATGTGGTAAAGCAGCGAATAGACACACGGCTGGTTCTTCTGATAATGAGAGCGAGTGGTCTATCAACACCGTGTAGGTGTGTCACTGTCTTGTGTTCGGGTTTTTAGGCCTAATCTGCAGATCTACCAGCTATCTTACAAGAACGGAACACGACAATACCGAACACTGTCATTGTGAAGCCCCACCCTGAAGAGTTGCTCTACCACTAGTCGTCAATTCAAATTGATGTCAGTATATTTTTGTACTAGCTTTTCATTTGTAACAGTTATTAGCAGCAGTCGACTTGACAAGTAACATTCAAAACGTGTCAAATAAGCTAACACACTAGGATAATGTATGGTCACTTTTCGATTCCATCATCAGATCAAATCCATGTCACAAAATTTCGCATTCTTCCTATTTACACATACATGCGAAAATTTCATCTCAATCGGTAACTTAAGAAGTGGAGTATGTTTTATTAGATATCTACTATTATTTATAAATCGCCTCTGTGGTCTAGCGGTTCAGTTGTTGGCCTTGACTGCTTGAGGTCCCGGGTTCGAATAATGGGCCGGGCAACATAAAAAAAATTGGATTTTTCTAATAAAAAAAAAAAACGTTGCTCGGGATTGGAAATGTGCCCGGTTGGCGATAGGCTTGTCACCTATCACATTGTGGGACTTAGTGTCTTCGACTAGTCGTGGGTGCCCTGGTTGTGCCTCTGCTTATCTCTTCTGGGATATAGGCGTGAAGATACTTCTACTATTATTTTATTACTGTAAAGAAATGTGCAATTGTAAAGCATCATCCAGACGGTTGTAATCACGCCTTCCGCAAGGTGACCTTGGTGGAAACTTTGAAACAAATCATAGTTTGGATTAAATCTACGTTCCACACGGATGCAAACCAATGTTTTCATCTGTGTGGAACCCCTTTAAAACTTTTTTGACTGGATTGATATTTCAAATCTAGTTTTCAATCTACGAAATAAAGCTAAATTTGAATTTTATTTTGATCAAATTACACTTGCAAGATAGCTCCTGGACAAACATACATACTTTGCAAGTTAAATAAAAACTTACAAAGTAACTGGCTATTTGCCCGTTGCTATAGCAACCCTATTGTAGTGCTTTTAAAGTTGATTAAAAAAAACAGCCTGTGTTTATAAACTTGGATCTATAGCTATATGCATATTAAATTTCATAAAAATCGGTTTTAGCGGTGAAAGAGCAATAGATTCCCGTTGTTGGTCTGGGCTCCTTTGCAGATCCACCTGCCATAGAATAGACCATCTGCCTTCCTGCCAGGCAGCTCGTAAATGAAATAGATTAATGCTCTATCAATATTACAATTTTCAAGGAAATCATAATTAGCAAGTAGCTTTTATATTTAATAAAGTATCTGAATAGACATTCCTAAAATATTTCCCCCAAGTTGGTCCGAGTTCTTTGTGTAGATAGACCTGCATTTAGAATCTGCATTCCTGCCCGACAGCTCGTTAGAGGCGAGCAAAGGCGAAAAGGTCACTACCCTGTGTTGGTAGGTCCGGGCTCGTTTGCAGAATGGACCTTCTGCCTTCCTGCCAGGCAGCTCGTAAAAGGCGAGCATAGGCTTACCGTCACTAACACCGTGTCATCTGGTTAGGTGGTAGAGTTTCGCAACGATTCACCTGGATTGGTACCACCGCCTTACCTATTCCTACCGCCATAACGTCATGACGTGTTCCGGTTTGGTGGAGAAGGTAGCCGGTTAACTTACTTTTGCTCAAGGCCTACCATCCCGGCCTCATGTTGGCAACACACCATTACCACCTTTGGTGTCTCTAGGCGGCATGAATTTCTTTAATGGGTCATGTGATGACTGATTCTGATTCTTACCATCAGAAATCCGTCTGCTTGTTTGCCTTCCAATATCATAAAAAAAGATAGACTGATTTTCTCATTTATAAGTAGTATGGATTTGCTCGTTATCATAAAAGGGTGAAAATATTAAATCAAAACACGATTGAAGCAAAGTTTTATTTCTGCCCGTCCTTTCTTCGTAAGCGACTGACGCATATTGTAGGCTAATAAAAACCTGAATTACGGGATGCCAGTGCTTTCTCGTTGGAAAGTTGAACATTTCGTGTTTAATTTTTTACAACACTGGTAGAAAAAGCGAGGAAACAATGGGGTGTATATAAAACAAAGTTGTATTTTCTACTATTTATTTTCCAGGAATTCGCCACGCGGGAATAAATTTCCTGTATTTTTGCTTTAAATAATGTTGTTTTCTCCCTGTTACATATTTTAAAGAATGATGTTTCAGGTTTTGTATCAATTTTATTTTAATTGCTAAAAATGTGAACATACTAGAATTTGAAATATTCCAATTCCCAACCAACCGCGATTCCCTCCAAAGGTAGTAATAGTGCGTTGCCAACCTAAGGCCGGGATGTTAGGCTTCCAGCTAAAGTACGTTTCTGTCTACCTTATTCTTCGAACCGAAACACGTCAACGACAAGAACTGCCGTTATGGCGATGGGAATAGGTAAGGCGGTTTTACCAATCCGGACGAGTCGCTGCGTAACTCGACCACCTGGTCTGATGTCACGGTGTTAGTGACGGTAAGCCTATACTCGCTTTTTAGGGAGGCCTGGCAGGAACACGAGGTAATAACCCATTTCGCCTTTGCTCTCGCCTCTAACGAGCTGTCGGGCAGGAATGCAGATTCTAAATGCAGGTCTATCTACACAAAGAACTAAACGGGGGAAATATTTCAAAAATGTCTGTTGAGATACTTTTTTCTTTTATCTATATATATAAAAGAAAGTGGTGTTAAATACACTATTTAAAACTCAAGAACGGCTACACCGATTAGGCAAAAAATTGGTAGGGAAGTAACTTAAAACCGGGAGAAGGACATGGGATACTTTTTATCCTGTTCAATTGTGAGGAAACTGGGAAAAGCAACATTTTAATTTTTCCCATACAAACTAAACGGGCGGAACGAATTTCGCGGGAACAGCTAGTAAAATATAAAAGCTACTTGCTGATTCTGTTTTCCTTGAAAATTGTAACATTGATAGAGTTTTAATAATTAATCTATTTCATAAGAATGCTGGCTGAAGACTTTTATTTGGTTGGTTAATGCATCTTATAATTTCCCGTTCCAGTCGTTTGATCGTTCACAATCACAACGTTTGACACATTCCATCAGCAACTGCTGGACATGTTCAACTGGAATATAGTTGGGGTTGTCCACTTATTGATGGAATGTGTCAAATTACTTGATAAAAAATGATTGCCTTTTACGATAAATAGTATGGAAAAATTAGGCTTTATAGTTTTATGTCCTTACTAGTAAAAGTTTGATTTGGTGTGTTACTTCATTTTTGTTAGTAAAGTTACACACCAGATCAACGGGCCCGTAAGTTTTATTAGTAAAGGGGATTTTGGTAATAAAGGGGGTTTATATTGATTTAAGCATTGTTTTTCTTATTTTCTTTGCATTTTTTCTGGATTTTGTATAAAATCTTGTCCTGACAATAAATAACACAATAAAAAGGAAATAAGCGCAATGTTCTTCCACCAGCCGTGATGCGATGATCACGCGAAATGGGGATTCATTTTTATATTCTATATAGATATAGATTAATTATGAATTTTCTTGCAACCTGGTTAAATTGCTTTGAAAGATCTAATTGATATGTTTCTAGAAAACAGTATATTAAGCTATACTTTGATTTAAATGAAATAATTTAATTTTATAAAATTTTCTTAAATGTTCATTTCGTAATATCAGATTACTAAAAAGCTTATTTGGAATAAAATTAAAAACGCTAAATAGCTTAGTTTTCGATACTACAAAATAATGATAAGCATTACCTATATAAAATCTTTGAAACCTGTTCTGTCACTCTTCACTACATAGTATAAAACAAAGTCGCGTTCTCTGTCCCTATGGCCCTTTGTATGCTTAAATCTTTAAAACTACATAACGGATTTTGATGCGGTTTCTTTTAATAAATAAAGTGATTCAAGAGGAAGGTTTATATATACATTATACCCATGCGAAGCAGGGGCGGGCCGCTAGTATTATATACTTGCAGCCCGTTCCAGCTTGGGTGGCTAAACTTCTATGTTATTATACATATAAACCTTCCTCTCAAATCAATATCTAAAAAATACGCATCAAAATCCGTTTTGTGTTGTTTATAGGATCTAAGTATACATAGGATCGGACAGCGCAAAGCTACTTTGTTTTATACTACGCATGTAGTGATGTACCTATTAAAAAGAACTAAAATGGACCTGTCCAAAACGTCCAAACCAAATCCACGTTCATTACAAAGTTTCAAAGGTTATACATCCTTGTGGCTAGCAAGCATAAGGTGTTTATTCCCATGTGTGGCCTTAATGAAGTAACCCCTGACAATGGCAGCAATTAGAGGAGTACACGGCTACATATATATATATATAATACATATCGATTGTATTGTCTGTTCGACTGTCGGGTGCGTATGTATCATTGCAATTTGGTCAGGCTTTGAATTTGAGGGTTTGGTACTGTGGTGTGAAAAAGTGTTGTGAATTAATTCCTTATTCGAAATTATAAAGTACATCGGAACAGAATGAAATACAACTCTCTTTTATAACATAAACATCTATCGAAGCAACAGATAAAAACCTGAAATTTAATTATTAGTAATTTTAGCTAATAGAGAAATCTTAAAATTAATGTACAAAATATAAAAACGAAAGTCTTTGGGCCCGATTTATGTGATGAGGTAATGCTAAAAAAGTTATTCGTCGCATAATGTTCTCTTCCGAAATAGGAGCTTAAATATATATATATATTTTAAAAAGTTGGTATTTGCATATACAAAGGAATTTGAATGGAGTGAATAGATTAAATCATCTAATGAAAAAGGTGGAAAGAGGCTTGTGTTGACTTGCAAACAGATCTGCACAAAATACGAAGACAACACATATTAAGCCAAGTTGCAACTCAAAATATATTTTTCAAAAAATAGCAAAATTTCATCATATCATGTTATTTCGTTAATATAATAGCTATTTCGAAACTAATCTGAACCCACTATTATTATTAACTAGCTGCGCCCCGCGGTTTCACCTGCGTTAGTCCCAATCCCGCGGGAACTCCGGGATAAAAAGTAGCCTATATGTTATTCTAGCTACCTACATACTAAATTTCATCGTAATCGGCTTTGTAGTTTTTGCGTGAAAAAGTAACAAACATCCATACATCCATACATACAAACTTTCGCATTTATAATATTAATAGGATAGACGGATGGATCAAATTTTATCATACCTTAATGTTAACCACCAATAAATAAAAAAAAATAAAAACATTTTAACGTTTGCAATAGTTTTGTTGACGACTGTCCAGGCTTTATCGGTGACCAGCACTCGACAACACTCTGTGTTACCCTTCCAATCTATACGTACACGTATGTAGAGATATTTTTACTACCCACTACCAACCCTTCGATCCCTTTATACTATTTATAACTATCAGCGCTGCGAGCAATAGATGATTACTTTTTTATTTATTATTGAGAAACTAGATAAGAACCCGGCTTAGCTCGGGTAAAATGTGATTCATAATATACATCTAGGTGCAAAATGTAGGTAGATGTTTCTGTAATCACCGATTTTCAAGGAATATTAAAGGTATAAGCAAGACATAGATTCGTATAGCTTCATTCATTGTGTTTAATAAATATAGTTAATAAAAACTGCCAAAGTTTTTACACAAATAATTTTTATTTTAAATCAACATTTAAAGTAAAGTAATACAAAGTAACAAAACAAATTGCAATGAGTACTTATCCGAGAATTTGGCAACGGTACTTATAAAGGAATATTCTCTATTATACATCAAAAAACGGAACGCTTATTAACTACCCAAGATGGCGACTGTGATTTGTCTGTCAACACATTAGAATTTAACACAGAATTTAACAAAATACTCGACAATCCGAATTTTGCGGATATATGTTGTCGACTCAAAACCATAATTTTTTTATGTTTTATTATTCAGGTAAGGTTTCAATCGAGTCTACCGTACCCCTTGACGAAATTATTAATATAGATTAGACAACTAACAATCACACAGCTCTCTTGACGATGTTAGGGAACAATCGTGTCTACCATACCATACCGCAATGGGGGCAGGAATAAGTAAGGCGGTGGTACCAATCCGGGCGAGTCGCTGCGAAACTACCATCAAGTAGGACGTCACGTTGCTAGTGACGGTATGCCTATGTTCACCTTTTACTAGCTGTCTTGCAGGAAGGCAGATGGTATATTCTGCGAAGGAGCCCCGACCAACTCGCGGAACTCATCAACTTCCTAACATTATCCTATCGTCTTTGGGCTTATTTGATTCGTCTTGAACTTTTTTTGTTAAGGGTTGTTTCCCTTTACAAGTAATGGTTTGTCACAAAAATATATTTTTTTTGTTAAAACTTTATATGTTGTCATTTTATTATCTTCATTAAATTTTATCACAAGAGCTTTTTGCCTCTTTGACTTGTAACCAAACAAACCTCGGTGCATCAGCTAGTCTATATATTAACGACATTCGTAATCCGCCAGTGTCACCATCGTTAGGCGAATGATCGATATGGACATGATAAGCTGGCCTACACTGATAACTGAGGCGCCATTTTAGATTATATACACTAGTTGTTTATCCGACTTTCTCAGCGTAGAATGGTTTCTTCAACTTCTTTGAGTAACTTCAATATTATTTTCAAAAAATGTTTTTCTTCACTACAAGTACACTTTTATTCCCTAGGAATTTCTTAATCCCATATTAAAATTGTAAAGCCCGTATTTGAAAATAATGTAGCCTATATTTGAACTCGCGTCTCTAACTATAGCTATGCATATCAAATTTTATCGACATTGGTCCAGCGCGATCAGTTCGTTGTATAAGCTTAACAGACAGACTCGTATTTGTGGTTGCTCCTTATTCAAATTTCTTATTTAAAATATAACTAGCTTTTCGCCACCGTTTACAGACGCGTTAAGTTCAGCGTAAAACAATTCCGCTTTCTCTATTCCAAGGAAGATTTTTTGCTATATTTGGAATATTTAAATTCATATCTATCATATCATATATAAATATATGAAATTCTGTAGTACATTATTTTAAAATATCTTAAACGGTTTAGCCAGCGTGTACAAGCAAGCTGCTAAATCGGTTTTTGACGGCTTCGTCACAAAATATATAATTTTCTCTACTATGCAAATACTTAATTAGAATGTGTTGTAGTTATAAATATATGTAAAAACAGTAGAAATCGTATTTGGATGTAATTAATCGTATAGTATAAAGATCTAAGCACACATAGGACAAGTAAAGCGACTTTGTTGTTTACTAGTGACCCGACCAGGCTAAGTTCAAAGTTTCATTAGGTACATGAAATGAGAATAATCTATGTATTATATAAAATCAATCGTTCACTATTTATAACTCAAGAACATCTAAAATGATTACTTTAATTCCCTTTGACTGTAAGGAAACACAAAAAAAAATCCTGTACAAATTCCTGTTCGTTCCACAAGTTTGCCGGAACTACTAGTAATCTATAGTTAAAAGACATACAATTGTATAAACAAAATTTTCATTTTATATACCCCCTTAGTAATAAAACATAAGCGCCCGTTGATCTGATGTGAAACTTTACTTTGCAAACCAAAAAATGATGTTACACACCATATCAACGGGCGCGTAAGATTTATTAATAAGGAGATAAAATGTTATGGTGCGTTACCAACCTAAGGCTATGTTAATCTCCTCTAAATCCTTTATATGTTAACCTCTCAATATCAATTTCAATCTTTCTTACATTCTTTCTTTCTCTAGGTTTTGGCCTATACTTTAGTATTTTGCCATAAGTCAAGTAGAAATTTGCATCAAATTTTATATCAATAATTTTAATTAGTCATCAGTCATAAGTCGTCAGTAAGGCATGCCAGGCTCTTGGGTAAAGCCGTGGCCTCATTACTCAAGCTCATGTAATGAGATGGGCGGCAACGATGAATTACACGATACGCTAATTTCTTCATGATTATTTCATTTGTGCACTTTCACTGAACAAAATTGTACAAAATGTCACCAAAATTGACTAATTTCACACAATATCAACACGAAATTCAATAATTATGAAAAAACTTCAATCATCTTTTCTCTCGATGGCGCCAAAACTCCATTTCAGTCTTTACACTAAATGTATTTGTTTATAGCAGAACACCTGCAAGTTATCTTGTTTAAAATATTAAGCCTTCAGTCTTTACACTAAAAATGTATTTGTTTATAGCAGAACACCTGCAGTTATCTTGTTTAAAATATTAAGCCTACAGTCTTTACACTAAAAATGTATTTGTTTATAGCAGAACACCTGCAGTTATGTTGTTTAAAATATTAAGCCTTCAGTCTTTACACTAAAAATGTATTTGTTTATAGCAGAACACCTGCAGTTATCTTGTTTAAAATATTAAGCCTTCAGTCTTTACACTAAAAATGTATTTGTTTATAGCAGAACACCTGCAGTTATCTTGTTTAAAATATTAAGCCTACAGTCTTTACATTAAAAATGTATTTGTTTATAGCAGAACACCTGCAGTTATCTTGTTTAAAATATTAAGCCTTCAGTCTTTACACTAAAAATGTATTTGTTTATAGCAGAACACCTGCAGTTATCTTGTTTAAAATATTAAGCCCAATTATTCATCCCTATCATCAGTTTCGCTGATCATTACCAGGACTTAGATCATATCTTAAGTATTCTAAATGGATTGTTATCAAAATAGCTAAGTACCTACCTACTTTTATCTCATTATGTTGAGACGGACAGATTGTCTCTGGGTTTTCCCGACAAACAAAAATGTGCTCTTAGTACATACAGTACGATTAGGGCCACTTGCACATTCCCGGGTTACATTTAATATTCAGTTAAACTGTCAAATATAAGGTGATTTAACCCTAGTTAGGCGCTAACTCAGTATTAAATACTTAACCCAGGAACGTGCAAGTGGCCCTTAGATAAATGAAACATAACATGTGTCAAACGCAATGCGTTTGGATGTAAATAAAATAATTACACAGAGATCGTTGCATGGTTCACAAGTTTTTCCTGAATGCGTTGATATCTAAATACAAATGTTGTACTTTGAAGTTTACCTGATATGTAGCTGTAAATGTTACTTTAATCAACTTAGAAGAACTTTCATTAAAATCCAGATTACTCCGTAACTATCGCCTCTGTGGTCTAGCGCCGGCGTCGGACTTGACTTCTTCAGGTCCCGGGTTCCATCCCCGGGGCAAGCAACAAAAAAGTTAGATATATATATTCTCAATTTTCTAACAAAAATAACGTTGCTAGGGATTTGATATCTGCCCGGTTGGTGATAGACTTGCCACCTACGTGGAACTTATTGTCTTCAGCTACTCGTGGGTGGCCTGGATTTGCCTCTGCGTTCCATTTTGGGGCTATGGGCGTGAAGATACTCTGTAATAGTTATAAAAGTCTAAGTAGGTATAGAGAAAAAAAAATAGTAGTACGAAATCCTAAAGTATTTTTTTATATTGTTACAGTTTTGCGGCAATGGAAAAGGCGAAGGCGTACATAAAGAGCTCGCTTAACGCAAGCTCGGGCGCGGGAGCGGGAGCGGTGGCGGTGGCGGGCGCGGGC
>NJDD01001047.1:59624-73265 GCA_002245505.1 Calephelis nemesis
TGCGCCGGAAGTTTTCTTTTATTGGACGTATGACAAAATGTATGTTGATGATTACATCTCGCTTTGTAAGATTTATATTTAATTTTATGTATCGCCTCTGTGGTCTAGCGGTTCAGTTGTTGGACTTTACTGCATGAGGTCCCGGGTTCGAATCCCGGGTCGGGCAACAAAAAGAAAATTGGGTTTTTCCAATTTTCTAATAAAAAAAATGTTGCTCGGGTTTGGATATGTACCAGGGGTTGGATATAGGCTTCCCACCTATCACTTTGTGGGTCTTAGTGTCTTCGGCTAGTCGTGGGTGCCCTGGTTGTGCCTCTGCCTACCTCTTCGGGGATATGGGCGTGAAGATACTTTTTTTTTCCTAAATTTATGTATGTCAAAAAAATAGATTGTGTTATGGATGCTAAAAACATAAATATTACATAGATTTTCTCTATGTAAAGAAATCATACAGCGTCGAGAAATCTACATAAAGGTTGATTTTTCGACGCGAATGATATCGAACCAAATTTACATGATGAAAAACCTTGTTTTGGATTGGATAGTTACCTAGTTGGTGATAGGATTACCATCGTACTTATTATGGAACTAAGAACCTTCTAGGTGCTCTAGTTGTATCTGTGTCTATCTCTTTGGGCATACGGATGTGGAGAGAGTTTTTAAACTTTTTAGTCTACCTTTTCAAAGCTATTTGGTTAGTTTTTGATAAATCATCGACTAGCGTAGAATATATCGTAGTTCACAGTACATATAAGTCACCAAAGGTGGTGCTTTGCCAACCTAAGGCCGGGATGTTGGGTCTCGAGCAAAAGTAAGTTTACCGGCTACCTTACCCTTAAAATCGGAACACGTCAACGGCAAGCATTATGACGGCAAGAATAAGTAGGGCGGTGCTACCAATCCGGGCGAGTCGCTGCGAAACTCTACCACCTAGTCAGATGTCACGGTGCTAGTGACAGTAAGCCTATCTCGCCTTTTACGACCTGCCTGGCATAGGAAGGCAGATGGTTTATTCTGCAAAGGAGCACGGACCAACAGGGAGAAAATTTTCAAATTAAACATAAACAAAAAAGATTTGAGATAGACCAACACGGGAGAATATGGGCGTGAAGATACTTTTTTTTTTTATAGAAGAGGAGGCAAACGAGCAGGTGGGTCACCTGATGGAAAGTGATCACCTCCGCCCACTAACATCCGCAACACCAGGAGTATCTCAGATGCGTTGCCGACCTTTAAGGAATGAGTACGCTCTTTTCTCGAAGGTCCCTAAGTCATAATTGTTTGGGAATACCGCCCTCGGTAACTGATTCCACAAAGGTGTTATACGGGGTAAAAAATGTCTTCGGAATCGCACAGTTGTAGATCGCCACGCATCGAGGTGATGGGCATGATACCTTAAACTCTGACGCGATGTCCGAAGGTGGAAATCCGCGGCTGGAATTAAACCAAACAACTCCTCAGAACATTCCCCATGATAGATGCGGTAGAGATGCTTTTCACCTTTTTTTAATAAATGGTCAACTAGCGTAGATTATAGGTAGGTACAGTGAGTCGCAGTAGGTACATAATATGAGACCTTGTCATATTAAGCGTTAACCTGATTCTAAAATAACTAAAAGCCATGTTTGCTGCGACTGATTGCTAGCGAAATGAACAAATATTGGCAATTCCATGTACACAGCACCAGAGTGTGTTGTTGTTGACATGTCCAATTACTGACCAATCCGTTGGCAGTTACGTGGATGCGAAGGACAGAATTCTGTAGTTACTTTTGTGTCAGTTACAATTTGTGAAGATAAACTTTTGGAACGAAGATCCTTATTGCGCGTTGTGAAAGGGGGTTAGACGGAAAAAAATTCTCACGAATAGTTGTCACGACACTTTTTGCTATAGTAAACTATTGTAAGCTGTGCGGCGTGCGCATGTTTCTCTGTCTGTCTCTCTCTCTCTCTCCATAAGAGAGAGAGAGAACTTCGTTCCATCTGGGTGTCCCTTGACACCACTCAACTTTTTTTTAGCTATGATTTTCTTCTTGTCGCCCTACTCTAGCATCAATAATGTGGTTTTTACAGGCGACGGTCGGGCGTATAACGATAATGGAAGTCAAACAATCAGACCGATTTCCTGATGGTAAGAAATTCATACCGCCTAGAGACAGCAAAGGTGGTGCGCTGCCAACCTGAGGCCGGGATATTAGACCTCGAATAAAAGTAAGTTTACCGGCTACCTAACCGTCTTAACCTAAACAAATCAACGGCAGGCATTAGACGTTATGACGGCAGGAATAAGTAGGGCAGTGGTACCAATCCGGACGAGTCGCTGCGAAACTCCACCACCTAGTAAAAGTAAGCAGTTGTTATCTATATTTTAACGTAAAAAAGTTATAGATTTGTAATCTGAAGTATGACAGTATCACGTCACAGTGCGTTGAAAAAAATGTTTCCTTCACTTTTAGATTTTAACTTCGGTTGGGGTAATGTCCCCATGACTTCTTCACAGGGACGTAAGCAGCACAAAATCTACGTACTGTCGCTCAGGAGCTAGCTTTTGATGTTGGCCTTGTAAAAACCCCTTATAATAATGCCATCTCGAGCTGAGCTCCCTACTAGTTCACAAAATCCGGTGAAGTTGTAAAAACCTCTCAGATAGCAACACATTAGTCTTTAAAAAATGTTGTTTCTTTTTACATCCTGTGTCAATTATCGAATGCTTGTAAATAATATTGTTGATTGTCGATAACTGTAGTGATGGCCGAAAAGCATCTTATCTACAACGGCTCTAAAGAGCCGCCTGCCTAATTGTATTCCTCGTCTATAAAATGTTTACACATATTTTTATCTATTATCAAACATGACCTAATATCGTCTTCTGCTAAACATCGATATGGTTTGCCTTTATATCCAACTGGTTCAACTAGTGCTTGCAACTTTGTGTCACGATGTTAGTGACGATGAGCCAATGCTCGCCTTTTATGAGCTGCCTGTCAGGAAGGCAGATAGTCTATTCTGCAAAGGAGCCTGGACCAACACATTTGACGTCCACTATTTAATTGGAAGTCCGATTTAAGCTACTTCATAGTTAACTTTATGGGTTAAAGGCCTTCATTTCGTCTCCTACATCAAATTTTTTAGCGAACAAGCTCATGGGTCCAGATGGTACTATGTAACAATGGACTAGACACCATAGATGTTATATGTCTATACGTCTCTGTCCTGTGGGAGTTAGACATGTTGTGGCAGTCTACCGGATACCATAACCTCCGGTCCTAGACATGACACTCACAATGATGGCACTGTGCTACTGCTTGCCTCTTACGAGTTGCCAGTTTCAGAGGCAAATGGACTAATATACTCAGATAATCCGGAGTAATCAATATGTGAAAAAGTTTAAATCTATCGCCTCTGTGGTCTTCTTGAGGTTTCGGGTTTGATCCCCAGGTCAGGAATCAAGAATAGAAGAAAATTCGTTTTTAAATTTTTAACAAAAACTACATTGCCCATGATTAGATATGTGCACAGCTGGTGGATAGGTTTGCCACCAATCACATTGTTTGATTTAGTGTCTTCGGCCAGCAAAGGATACCCTGTTTGTGCCTGCCTGTGCATACAACTTCGAAGATGTACTTTTTTGAAACCTAAAAACGCGAAGTTGGCAGCGCTTGCTGAATTGTATCCATAACGTGTACAACATTAGTCATAACTAAAGAAATCGAGTTCCCATAAAACGTTGTGGCACACGCAATGTTGAAATGCTGTTTCCAACCTACCGCGTGCTCTGTGGCGCTTTAGGGTGTATTGTTGTTTTATGTACTCTGACGTCGGTTCATTGTTGTTTCTCCTTATGTATGTAACGCGTGCGAGTTTGGATATAGTCAAGATATCCTGAAATGAATAAATGTTTCTGGACAGATTACGCAAGATGATCTAACCCTAAAGTAAATAAATTATTGTATGCTTTGTTATGGGTTTTGGTAACGATACTATCTTCATGCCCATATCCCCAAAGAGGTAGGCAGAAGCACAACCAGCGTTCCCACGACTAGCCGAAAATACTATGTCCCACAATGTGATAGTGGCAAGCCTATTGCCAACCGGGTACATATCCAATCCTGAGCAACGTTTTTTTATTAATAAATTGGAAAAACCCAATTTTAGTTATGTTTCCCGACCCGGGATTCGAACCCGGGACCTCTGAACCGCGAGACCACAGAGAAATAGATATAGTACTCTGATATACAGACATTGGTGTTCATCACATTAACGCCTGCTCGCGGGAATCGAATCCCAGCCCGGTGATGAGCGGCGGAGTTAGGCATGTACGGTAACTCTCACCCAAAGAGGTGATCAATGTTTAAGCATGCACAGCATAGCTTGCTTAGACCGTGGTTCTCGCTTACATTTCACAATCAATTTATAACATCGATTAACAGGTTTATTTATATCTATTTATCGAAATATTTGACCTCATTTATGCCCGGTTCCTATATTCAAGAAACAAGTCGTCTGTACTTACGAACCGTAGTTTTTGTACGAATAGTAAAAAAATCTAACTACGCTTCGTTACTTTTAGATAATTATTAACCAATGGTTATACTAATGGATTACGGTTCGTTGATTATAGGAATCCAGCTTTAGACAGTGAGTAGGACAAAGCAGAAGAAGCAGATATGTCCCTACTTCGTTGAATTTTAATAGGAGAGCAGATTTCTCAATCGTGTTTCTAACTTATTGTGCTTGATGTTCTTCAGAGCTCCGAACCGTACTTCCCGTTCCTGAGCGGCCACCCCCCGCCGACCGGATACCGGGCGGAGGGGGACGAGGAGGGCTCTGTCAAGTGCTGCTGCGTCTGTTACACCTTTCTGAGGCAGCAATGGGAGCAGTACGACAGGGAGAACAAGCCCCACAACCAACGGTTCTATTGGATGAAGAGGCTGGATGGAAAGCCATTTGTCGGTAAGATATTATCTCGATATTACTTTTATCAAACGACTTGTAAAATATGTTAAGAGAAATTGTTTTTAAAGGTTTATATGGTGTTAGGCCGAAACCTGTAGCTAACTACGCGCATTTGAACTTATGATGGTTCTTGTTTTGGGGTCGTATTTAGACAAAGGCATTTAAGTGATAAACAAATGTTTGTTCATACAAATGTTTCTGGATTTTAATTTCCTGAATGTTTCTTATGATTTTGTTTGTTATGATATACCTACACGAGTAAATGTACATTGCGTCGTCCGTTTGTCCGTCACAGTGACTTAGACCAGCGGGGCTATTCAGTATTTTTTAGTGATGATCACTGGATAAAGTGTACATCAAATAACTGTCAAATGACGTGTTACGTATTTGCTATCTCCATTGTATTTCTGTTGGTCAAAGGAGATAGCACATATAAAGCATTTCATTTGACAGCTATTTGATGTACACTTTACCAAGAGATAACCACTAAAAGATACTGAATAGCACCTCTGGTAGGGTTTTGGCGACAACTCGTCCGATTTCTACCATCGCCGTCGTATCGTCTATTTCTTTAATAATAAAATCGACGTTTGCCACTGTCATTTCCGGTCTATAGGGTTCTTCTCTTTAACCGATCTTTAGCTGGTTGGCATCGCAATTCTCAACATCAACATCTTTGGAACACATAGCCGACGTATATTTCTTGCCACCAGAAAAACCGTCTGCTTTTTGCCTTCCAATATCATCACGTATCTGGACTTGGCTGCATCATTCAGTGATAATATTTTATATTCCACATAGTACTTGTTTTCCTCTAACGAGATTTTTGGCTGGCAGGTAGATGCTCTAATCTTCTTAAGGTTATCTAAAACAACAGTCAGAAAATCCACCTCTGCGCAACCTTGAAGACCCATTCCAATAGTCGCATAAATTCTCTTACAAAGTGATTTAGTACGTTCTAAATCAGTTGCGCCGTATTTACGCTCTGGGTAATTTATGTCTCTATACAAATTGTTGGCGAACGTGATACGAGTTGAAGCTACTAGGGGTAGCCAGGACCTGATCTGCGAAACAAAAGAGGATTAGAATTCTTTACCAAAATCTTACTTTCCAAAACGACGTGATCTGGAAGTTCTTAGCGCAAGAGTGAATAAGACATCTTCTGTCTAATTGTCTTTTTTATGATATTGGAAAGCAAACTAGCAGACGGATTTCTTAGAGATACCAAAAAATGGTGCGTTGCCAACCTGAGGCCGGGATGTTAGGCCTTGAGCAAACGTAAGTTTACCGGCTACCTTACCCTGCAAACCGGAACACGTCATGACGTTATGGCGGCAGGAATAGGTAAGGTGGTGTACCAATCCGGGTGAGTCGCTGCGAAACTCTAGTCTAGTCTAGACTAGTAGAAACCTAGTCAGATGTCACGGTGTTAGTGACGGTAAGCCTATGCTCACCTTTTACGAGCTGCCTGGCAGGAATGCAGATGGTCTATTCTGCAAAGGAGCCTGGACCAACACGGGGTAAAGTCCTCATTAGACTATACTTATTCCTTTCGTCAGACAGGTTTTGAGACATTACACGGAGCTCATAACATAGAAACTCAAACATAAAGCTTACAAAAACTTGTCGTTTCTATGAAAAAATCATATTAGACAGGAAATGAATCTGCGACCTTTGTCTCTCGCTGATCATGCTCTATCGAGTTTATTGGGGATTAAATTTGTGCGTTTAAATGTTGACTACTTATCGATTACCTCGATACTTATGTCCATAGTTCGCGATTCTACGTAATACCCGAATGACTTCATCGTTGCAGATAAAATTCCGTTTTATGATGGTCGTAATATTTTTTTAAGATTCAATTTTAGCACTTTTTCCGTGTCTTGTTTCAAATTATTTACAGTAGTACTATTTAAATTATGCGCTTCGGCTATATTCGTCAAGCTTCGGAAATCCGAATGTATAAGAAAGATATCTATATAGAGTTGTTATTACACATCGTCGGTCGAATCACGAATAGGCGCTACTGTTTTCGTACAACTTTACAGGACAGTGAATTAAAGAAATTTCAAATTAGTGTTGGCCATACAAAATTCTTTTATAAGAATGTAAAAAATGTTGAGGTTTACTTTCAGAATAAATTTAACCCTTAATGTTTAGTTACTAAAATATTTACACTTTTTTTTTTTTTATAGATATTGTTTTTGACAAAAGATACACTTACGCCTATTCGTGATTCGATCGACGACATAATTAATCATTTCGCTTAAATTTAGATTAGGTTAGCCAATTAAATATAAAAGTATTAAGTATAAAAAGGGAGTAAGAAATGTAAAACCGAAGCGCATACTTTAAATAGTAGTATTGTACAGTCACTGCATTTTTTTCCTGTGACGACTCCGTGGTCGTATGATAATGACGCTGTGTTTAACCACATGCTCGTATTGAAAATGAACACAAAGTCAAGGTTACCCTTTTTTCGATTCCCCTGAGATTTCATGTGAAGGAGTTCAGTGAAGGTTTTTTAGGTTTTCATTCTAGCGTGGCCTCCTTTTTCGCAGTCGGAAATATCTGAGTGTCGTGACTTTTGTAAATTTTGTCACGAACGACGCTGTCCCTAATCATCAGGAGCATTGTCAGATGTAAAATAAGCCTTTATTTTGCTAATTCCGCGTAAGCAGTGTAACTGTTGTGGCAAATAATTCTCCAAACAACATAGAGTGTGACAAGCCTAACTGACGTTCCCACCACCCGCCTCCGCGACCAGAACACGAATATAGGAAGAGCTCGGGAAACAATATAGAATGTCACGTTCTTCACATGTTTTATCCCTGCTGTTATATATCACACAATTACCGTGGGCGGTATTCCCAAACAGCTATGACTTAGGGACTTTCAAGAAAAGAACGTACTCATTCCTTAAAGGTCGGCAACGCACCTGTGATACTCGTGTTGCGGATGTCCATCAGGTGACCCACTTGCTCGTTTGCCTCCTCTTGCATAAAAAAACGCCTGAATGTTAATATCTCAAATCATCGGATAGTAAAGCACCGTTATAGAAGCTGTCGGTTTCTTGCTATGAAAAAAGCCCTGAAACCTGAAATTTCCAGTCCATATTTGAGACTTGGTAACCCTAAGCCCCGTTCGGTTTATGACGGCGCCGCCTCGTAAATCCATTTCGCGGCGATTCCGTGTGTACTGATCAATAAATATATCATTAACGTCAGTAAATAGGCTAAGCGATTTTTTATAAAATACCCTCACACCATGGAATTCGTGAAAAACGGCTAGAACATTATTACTTCGCGATAAGTTTCTGTGTACATACATATCTTCACGCCAAGTACCTTATGGTATAGTCAGATAGTATCTAGTGCCAAACCTGACGATCCTGACAAAACTGTCTGGCTTCCTTCACATTCATTTCCATTTTTATGCAAACATGCCGGTTTCGGAGACTTTTGATACCACCCTCGGATAATATTCGATTGGTCTGATCGTGAAATGTCAGCCTTGATCTCCCGGGCTATCTACATCCATCCAGATTCGCATTGTATATCTGCTTTGTCAATCTTTCATCTATCATTCTTTCCACATGACCGAACCAGCGGAGCATGCCCTTTCGCATTTTAAAACCAATACTTACTTTCAATTCCACTCTTTCTCTAATCTCACTGTTACGAATGCGGTCAGGGAGCGTTACACCACAAATTTTCCGTAGCTCTCTCATTTCGACCACATTACTTTCACGCTTACTTTAGTTACTTTTCTTAGTAGAGATATTTTTAAGGATAGAAGATCATATTCATTGTTACGTGCACAGCATTCTACCACCAGTGGTGATATAATGTGCCTCTGCCTGTGCAACTAATTGCCCGCGCAGGGGTCAATTGCCTTATCTATTCTTGTCGCCTTAATGACAGTGTTCTGGAGGATAGCATAACCGATAGACTTGCGCAATAGGCCTGACATACTGTTAAGCTTCGCCCACTTATTAAATTATTATTTTTCTATCATGATTTAGGAACCTGTTGAGATATAGGGCTAAAATCAGCCTATAGTCTTCTTCAAGGTCTATCTATTTCTGTGTTAAAATTCATTAAATTAATTTAGCCGATTTGATGTGAAAGCTGAGCAAACATACACAAACTTTTTTGCAAATATATTAACACATATATAATATATAAAAAAGTATGTGATTTGAACATTTACTCTTACTCCTTATTTTATAAAGTCTGTTAATAATAACCGTCTCACCACAAAAAATATACTTTAAAGTTTAAACTAACACTATCTAAATAAAATTGACATACCATTTAATGAATTATTGATAACTGATTACACACATGCTACACGTGGATGACGTGGCACCATGTTGTTTGGGAATCCAATTTTAGGCAGTGTTTAGTAAAACATGTGTTCAACAAGTGTTTAATTTTTGAAGTAAGACTGCAAGCATCCAGTCGTGCGAAGCCAGGACGTGCCGTTTGTGTAATAATGAAAGTCTTAAACCCTGTAACTTTAGGCCCAATCCCGAACGGTAAATAATCTCACCAGTTTACGACGGCGACGGCGGCGGCTCGTAAATCCGTTGTTTCGCGTTTCCGTTTGTATTTACTGATCAATAAATACGGCATTAAGATGCCGACAGTTGACGGTACAAAATTTTAATCTAAAAAAAATGTCTTCGTATATTCGTATTCAATTTCGTAATTTTAAAGATTTAAGCATGCAAAAATGCAAAAAGCGACACAGAGACAGTAGGAAGCGACTTTATTTTATTGCAAACTGCTATGTATCTAGTGATGCTCTCCTCTTCTTCATACAGTAATCCAATACTAGTTACTAAGATTAGGTGTTATGTTACTACACTCCTAACAAAGACCTTCTGTTGTTTCCAAATATTGCTGAATCTCTCCAACTTACTAAAAAAAAGAGTATCTTCACGGCCGTATCCCCGAAGAGGGAGGCAGAGGCACAATCAGGACACCCACGACGAGTAGAAGACACTAAGTCCCACAATGTGATAAGTGGCAAGCCTGTTGCCAACCGGGCACATATCCAATCCCTACCAACATTTTTTTCTATTAAAAAGTTTCAAAAACCAAATTTTCTTTTTGTTGCCCGACCTGGGAATCGAACCCGGGACCTCATGCAGTCAAGTCCAACATCTGAACCGCTAGACTACACTGGCGATTTTAATCTATGATAGAAAAAATATGTGCTGCAGCTAGTAGTTGACAGTAATCAATTCAAATATAACAATCCGTGCAACTTGTTTCCTTCGTTTACGCGGCCTTGTTTAGCACCTCTTTGACCATGGGGTTAGCGTACACTGCAGACTATAATATCAACTAATCGTTACTCTTTAGTCAGGGCTGGATTTAGAGGTCTGGAGGTCTCGGGGCAACATAAGACTTGATACCCCTGGCCTTAAATTTTTAACCAAATGAAATGAAGTGAAAAAATATCAAAAGAAAAGATATATATGTACTACTTAGTGTTTATTAGTGGGAAATTTGAAAGTTTTTTTTTTAAAAGTTTGCGGGGCCTTCGCCCCAGTTGCCTTACTCTAAACGCAGCCTTGACTTTAGTCTATGTTAATTAGTAAGGCAGGCAGCAGCCAACTTATTACTTACTTTAACTACTATGCTTTTGTCCCGTGATGGTCCGGGCTCCTTTGTAGAATAGACCATCTGCCTTCCTGTGCCAGGCAGCTCGTAAAAGGCGAGCATAGGCTTGCCGTCACTAACACCGTGACATCTGACTAAGTGGTAGAATTTCGCAGCGACTCACCCGGATTGGTACCACCGCCTTACCTATTCCTTACCTATTCACCTATTCCTGTTCCGGTTCGGAGGGTAAGGTAGCCGGTAAACTTACTTTTGCTCGAGGCCTAACATCCCGGCCTCTGGTTGGCAACGCACCATTACCACCTTTGGTGTCTCTAGGCGGCGTGAATTTCTTACCATCAGGAAATCCGTCTGCTTGTTCGCCTTCTAATGTCATAAAAAAAAACTTATTAGTATTTTTGTGTTTAGGCTTACACTATAGTCTGTATTACAGTATAATAAAACTATTGTGTCACCTTAATTTCTGGAGTAATTTAGTCTATGTTTATTAAAAGAACGGTAAGAGTTTATCTAGATTCTAGCCGTCTTATTCATAAGCGTGGACTAACGTAGGAATAAAATTTTGTTGATATTATAGTCTGTATCACAATGTTATAAATACTATAACACCAGGCTGAACTTTGGAGTACTATAATCCGTGCTTATTAATAGAACGATAGGGGTGTATAAAAGTCTTACGTCATTCGGCTACGGATTACGGAGCCCTAAACTAGTTATGTGAAAAGCAGACATAAACTCTAAACAAAAATATTATTTTATTAAACATTTCATTTTCCCGAATGTCTTTCGAGTTTCGTGTACAGACTTAGCTTTTACACAATATAAAAACTTCGCACGGTTATGAAATATACATATAAACCATCCTCTTCAATCACTTTATCTATTAAAAAAAACTGCATCAAAATCCGTTGCGTAGTTTTAAAGATTTAATCATACAAAGGGACATAGGGACAGAGGAAGCGACTTTGTTTTATGCTATGTAGTGATGTGGGGTATAGAATATAGATAGCAACGTGTAAAAAACTCAGCAAACCGGTACCAGCCGCAACGTCAGAACTCAGAAGCCGGTCATCAAATACCAAT
Organism: Calephelis nemesis; assembly: GCA_002245505.1. Lineage (NCBI taxonomy): Eukaryota > Metazoa > Arthropoda > Insecta > Lepidoptera > Riodinidae > Calephelis > Calephelis nemesis. Next base: position 71,296 of record NJDD01001047.1, read on the forward strand.
TATCGTGCGTAGGTTTGGTAGCCATTACAAATTGTTGTGTTTACACTAGTCAAACTTGATTTGCTGGAAGTTATCGATATTTTGATCGACAGATACAGTTGTACCCAAACTGTGGAACTAGTACGCCACGTACAATTAAATTAGTTAACAAAATATCTTGATGCGTGGCGAGCTACAAGTGTGCGACTCCGAAGACATTTCTTACCTCGCATAACATCTTTGTAGGATCAGTTACCCAAGGCGGTATTCGCAAACGATTATGATTTAGGAATCTTCAAGCAAAGAGCGTACTCATTCATTAAAGGTCGGCAACGCATCTGTGATACTCCTTGTGTTACGGATGTCCGTAGACGGAGGTGATCACTTTCCATCATGTGACCCACTTGCTCGTTTGCATTCTCTTCTACAAAAAAATGTGGCACTCTCAAATGATATGGCTAATTTGGTCAATGGTGGTTTTAGCGTCAAAGGTAAAGGACAAACCAAATCATGTTTGGATGTTTCGGACAGACAGATGACAGACGAAGGCAACTGTAAAGTGCTTGAATGGATAGATAGGTCCATGCTTTTAGGCTTTTCCGGTAATTTTGCTGTTGCATAGGAAATTACGTATGTTTTAAATAACGGTTATGTTTTTTCCACTTGATTGATTATAAACAAACAATGTACATTTCCCATCTTATTAATAAACACGGAGTAAAGTAATCCAAGGTTCATCACAATGTGATGCAGACGATAATTATATCATTTTAATTTTATTCATACGTTAGTCCATGTTTATTAATAAGATGGTTTGAGTTGTACCTTGACCATTCATTGTATTACTACATCAAAAGATATCCACGCCAGTATACTGGAAGTGGACGCCTGAGCTACAACCCAGGACACCCATACTTGCATACTGCCTAGTCCCACAGTGTATAGATGGCAAACCTATCGCCAACCGGACGCTGTGTGTAACAAGCTGCTTTGTTTATTGACAAATTCGCTTTTTCCACGATCGGAACCTTGACCGTTCATTGCATTAAAAAATCTACCCAGTATACCGGAAGTGGCAGGCAGAGGTACAACCCAGGACACCCACAAACTGCCTTGGGTACTATATGATAGGTGGGCAACCTATCGCCAACCGGACGCTGTGTGTAAGAAGCCGCTTATTTTATTGAGAAATCCGCTTTTTCCACCTGATAATCGGGGTTCCTAGTGTAGAAAAGACCCTCTGTCTCTCTACTTAGGCTAAATAAGGTCATTAACTGCTAGAACACTGGTGTTTGAGTGTGCAGTAACTGGTCGGGGTAGGAGGTTAGGTATAATGATAGTGTTTGACAGTGTCGTATTCCGGTCTACAGAATAGGTTAGCTAGTAGACTCGCACGTTAGGCCTATATTGCACAGCACAGCCACGCTCCTATAACATCAATGGTGTTTGTGACTCAAGTTTGTCTCCTAACAACGGGACAGTCATCTGCTCGTTCTCTGTCTTATCCCATAAAAAATTGTTTTGTTCACAAAAAGCTACACAAAAGACAGAGGGTGGACTTCTACCTTAGAGTAGAGTAGGTAGAGCTCTACCTACATTATATAAATAAATTACATTACCAACAAAAATCTTCAGAAACATCCCCGGCTCATCCGTCAATAAACGTGTACCGTTCCCCCGGGATTCCCGTCCGCAGTATATTGAAAGCGTCCCGTTTATCCCGTCACTGTTACAACGCTTCTTTATTGACTACTGACGTAACAGGAGCCCTTTTTCGATTGGATCCGTCTTGGAACATTGAAGGAAACCTTTTTCTATATAAAACAAGAACAAAAATGAATTTTTAACCGACTGAAAAAGAGGAGGTTTACAATTCGACTGTTTTTTCCTTTGGATGTTACACGATTACTCGGCCAATGACCAACCGATTTTGATGATTCTTTTTTATCGCCTCTGTGGACTAGCGGTCCAAGTGTAGGACTTGACTTCAT
>NJDD01001047.1:82171-110291 GCA_002245505.1 Calephelis nemesis
GGTGACGTGTTGTACTAGCGCTTACCCGCGACACTCATTGTCGGGAGTAACTCAATAATTATTATTCTATGTTAGAATATTATTAGTACTTTTCAAAAAAGAATACCAGTACTTGTTACGGTTTTCACTCAAAATTTTCCAAAAACGATACGATACCAGTAAGTATCGATACTTAATGATCGATACTTGACGACCGATACCAGAATCGAGTTTAAGTATCGATACCCCAGTGGTATCGTTTCATACCTAATAGCCGGGCCAACTAGCTAGTAATAAAGTCGATTTTAAAAGAAAATAATTACCCCAGTCTGAACGTCTAATCTTTTAAGTCTATTTTAAAGAATAGTGGAAATTTAGCCTAACAATGGAAAAGTAAACAATTTCTTATCTATGTGTTACGTGTACATGTAATAGGTAAATAACAATTATTGTTATAACGATTGTTTATGAGCACGAGAACTCTTGTCTTTTAAATGGGTATTGTTTATTACTATTACTTGTCTTTGTTTTATTTTATTACCTCTGAAATATCGTATGCGCAAATGAATATTTTGGTTATATGGCAACTGGCCATAAACTCATCCAGTGATAGTTTTATTGATCCATTTTGCAACGAAGGAGGAGGTTATATGTCCAACTTCTGCATCCTTTTATATATACATAAATATCTTCACGCCATGTCGCTTACGCGGCAGACAGACCTCACGATTCTAAAAGACCTACCTGACTTCCTCCACATTTGTTACTCTTCATACAAACACGCTTGTTTTTCCTTTTTATATAGTATGTTAATTGTTTTATCCACTTTTATGGAACCAATTTTAAAACAGATATAAAGAGTTACCTTTTATAAATTCTTTTTATATGAAACACTAGCGGCCCGCCCCTGCTTCGCACGGGTATAAAATTTACATATAAACCTTCCTCTTCAATTACTTAATCTATAAGAAAACCGTTATAAAATCCATTGCGTAGTTTCAAAGCTTTAAGCATAGAAAGGGACATACGGACAAAGGAAGCGATTTTGTCTTATACTATGTAGTGATAGACTTCTGAGGTGGCTCCATTGCCACCTAGTCTTTATATGATCATGTTAATGCCAGGGCAAGATTATTTTTTGTTTATTTATACGACATAGCATTGAAATAGACTTCGTTTTTTGAAATTTCACTGCACTTGATAAATTATATTAATATCGACGACAGCGCACATATACCGCTTGTAGTCGTCTGGTCCACGTGGATAAATTATACTCATTCGATACTGTGTCATCTCCTTTCCTGGTTTTGTGGGATAAAATGGTAAAATAACACACGCTTCCTCCTGGTGGTAAGAAACAACCGTGGCCCAAAGACACCCTAGATATCGATTGCGCCGTTGGTCTGTGGCTATGCCTCAAGTACGAACCATGGCAGTGCAAAGCGCTGTCATTATGGGGATATGGGAATAAGTAATATGGTGGATTTAGTATAGGAGTTCGTGAAGCACTACCAGGGCAAAGTGTGTAATACCACAGCTCTCTAACTCTAGTGGTATTTATTATTCAGTTATCAGTTTGGCTTTCGCTAATTGACCTATTGACCATTGACTTGACAGTGAAAAACAGAGCTATTCAACATTTCTTGATTCGCTTTAAAAAAAGTTGGGAAGTATTTTTTTATGATATTCAATGTTTGATTTGCAGCAATTGTAGAAATTTCTATAAACATCCTTCTAGTATAAGGAATCCTATATATATACATTATCTCATATATTATGGAAATATATTTACTCATTAGTCACAAAACCTCAATTAATATTGGACCTGTAAAATAAAATTAGACACAGAGTTAGTAAGACATAATATGACGTCAGCTAAGAACAATTATAATACTGTAATAATATTAGCTAATAAATCAAAACTAACAAAGGAATAAGGCCTCACCCGCCCTGCTTCACAGTAATATAGTCATAAAAACAAGTTTTACGCGTCTAGATGCTGCTCACCTGGACTTTTACCATGAACCTCGTTAACTGCCTAAATTGTACCACTATAGCAATACATATTTCCGTGTAAAACTACGATTTTGTATTATTTCGTCACTTACATAATACTTACGGTCAGGGGTTTTTTACTTTGCGTTTGGAACAGGTTTGCGTTTCCAGGACTTGCCTTATTCACTGTATAGGGTAGCGGCAACATCTGCTATTGAAATATCTAGAAATGTGGTGATAGCCACAGCAACATCAATGGGTCTACATCGATGTCTATAACTGTTGTGGTATAGCTTAGGAGGTAGGGTAACTGGTAAACTTACCTAAACAAGAGGCTTAACAGTTTATAATATTTCGTGATCACTATTTGGGCATATAATCTGCTTGAATGCTTTCTTGCATTATAGCAAAAAGATTCACTGTATTCATTTGATAGTGATCAATGGTAACATGATTTTCAGAGATACGGCGGGGGTGCGGGCGCAGGGGGTGAGGAGGAAGGGGTGTTAGATCTCCGAGCGCGGGATCCATCCATCATCTCGGTGGGCTCGCAGCACTCTGGGGTATCTGAGCCCGTGGGATATCTCGACGCGGTCAGGTAATTTTTTATTACTCTGGACTTATACGATCACTTGGACTTAGTAGCGTTATAAGTGTGACGTCTTGATGATGATGTGAACAGTAAAAATAGTAAAGTGTTAAAGTGTATTGTGGGCAAGTACAACCGTTATTTTAAACAGTGTGTATACATTGGTAGCTGGCAGAAGTCCTTTAGCTGGAAACTGCTGTTTATTGTTATGTAATGTAAATATAAATAGACTTTCCTTCTATTTTTCTAAATGTGGTTTTTCCAATTTTCTAATAAAAACAATGTTGCCCTAGATAGCGTGTGTCTGGTTGGCGATAGGCTTGCCACATCACATTGTGGCGTTTAGTGTCTTCATCAAGCCTTTGGTGCCCTGGTTATGCCTCTAACTACCTTTTCGGGGATACGGATCTGAAGATTTCTTTGAACTTCATCCTTTTGCTTTCTTCCCATATGTCTTTTGAATCACGTACTTGAGCTTATTATATATTATTCAAAATAGAAGACAAATTGTTCCATAGGCCCGGCCATGGTTCAATTAATGACTGTCGAATGTTTAGTTTCCTTAGTATTGATAAGTTAGTTCCCTAAGTTTTATATTATTCTCCGTCCTTATCACATTTCAAAAAAAGTCGACACACATTTGCAGTTTTGCTTACAGACACCTTAATATAGTCCCGTTCATTTGAATTGTGGAATTGAATGAAAAAGAGTTTGTGTCTTTATGTAACTATAGTAGTATGTACAGTACGATTCACGAGAGTTGACCACTGCGCAGAAGTCATATTTTAGGTCCCTTTGGAGGTGCGGTGTGCGGGGGGGACGCAATGCGTCAAGACTGAGTGAGTGTACATGCGCAGACGGCCGCCATTTGTGGTCAACTTTCGTGAATCGTACTGTACTTAAGTATTTTTATATATTAGTATTGTTGGTCACAAGCATTGTACACACAGGCATTATAATTTGTTTAGCACTCCAGGGATATTGATTTGTTTATATTTATAATAAGTATTTATTTGTCATGTTATTGATGTTCTAATATACCAAATCGAATACTCTTAATTTAAATTTTTTTTCAATATGTGTACTGGAAAAAAAATCAAGAGCAAATAAAAATATTATACTGAATGCACGCAGGTCAACGGCATCGGTGTACTCGGGCAAGTCGACGTCGAGCTCGGAGCGGGACATCCTGGACCTGTCGATGCCGGACAAGAACTGCGTGACGGAGGTGTGCTACGTCTGCGGGGACGAGCTGCGCCGCGGGACGCTGCTCAACCTACACACCAAGGAGCCCAAGGACAAGTCGGTCAGTTCTACACACTCTACTATGGAATACGGCAGCTATCAATCAGGTTGCATTGCTGCCGAATACCATCATCTTTTCACAAAGACATCATAGATTTAACTGATGCTTCACTATCTTATAGCCTGATTCTTAAGTCAACTGGCTGCAGTATCCTCCAGCACTTAACATGATAATGGCTAGCACTAAAAATACTAAGTTTTATGCAACTAGCTTATTAAAGTGTTGATGTAAAAATGGCAGAAGACATGATTTGTTGCTTAAGAAATGTGGAAAGAATGGCACGTGAGATATCGACATAACAATTATATTGCTAATGTGGATGGTTGATATGTGCATAAAACTGGTCGGCTCTGACTTGGTCGTGTCTATGTCTCCTAAACTTTGTTTGTTCGTTATAGTTATATATAGTTCGTTTGTTAGTTGTGAGTATGAAAACAGTAATGATTGTTTAAAAAGCTAGACAGGTATTCTGTATCGTGACACTCGATATTCTGCTTACCCTGGACGAAAGTTTGCGTAAAGATATGTTCGTCCTGTTAAAGTGTTGATTTATTATTATACATGATGAACAATTATTTAGTTAGATAACCACTGGGTCAAGGGTTGCTGCTTTGACAGTAATGCCCTTAGATATGGTGCTTGCTTTATTTATAGAAAATATCTTCTTTTTGGAATATGTATTTTTCTTTGTAGGAGCTCTGTTTTAAATACTCTGATCACTGCGACCTGCATGGATCTATTTTTGTCACATCTCTTATTAGTTAAGCTCATTTTTGTTTAATCTGACAGCCACTTAAAGCTGTATTGTAAAATGCTCTTTGAAATGTATTAACTTTAGATTTTGGGGATTTATTAATAAGTAGCTATTATAAGTAGCTACTAGTTGTGGTTTAGTTATTCCTATGTATTGTTGAGACCAGGGCGGTTACCATAAGCTCTTAAAACAGTATTATTTCAATAAGACTAATTTTCATCGGAGAAAGACAACCTTATGACGTATATCATAAAGTTGCTTATAAAGATGGACATTTAGCAAGATGGAAATAATACTGTTAAAAGCGTTCATGGTAGGGCCCCTGTTTGCGAAAAGTTTGTCGGTACATCGTTATTGTAATTGTATCTTCTTGACATACCAACGCATTTGACACGTTCAGGTGTAAATTATCGTCACCTTCAGTTAATAAAGATCTTTTTTAAATAAATTGAACATTGGGTTACCACTTTTTACAACTAAAGAACATGTTTTTTCTTCTTTTAAATGTTTTTGTTACAAATTCTAAAATTAAAATGAGTCCCTATTATATTTGTCTAATATAATAATTGCAAAACAATATTACCGAATTTTATTATTTATTTTAAATTTTCTAATTGTTCTTTGTAGAGGGTTTTGAAGAAATTAAAAAATGTAACAAATGCCATGTTTTATTACTACGAGGGTGAATCCAAAAGTTCTAAGCCCGACCAAGAAAATGAAAGAAAAGTGGGTCTAAATTTATTTTTATTTTTCGACATAGTCTCCATCTAGCTCAACACACTTCTTCCACCTGACCTGCAATTGGTTTAACCCCTCAAAAAAAAAAGGTTCCGGAAGGTCGGCGAAATACTCGTTTACTGCGACTGTCACCTCATCTTTGGTCAAAAATTTCGAGCCACCCAAGTGTTTTTTTGAATTTGGAAATAAATGATAATCTGAGGGGGCTAAATCCAGCGAATAAGGTGGGTGGGGCAGCAATTCGTAGCCACAATCATGGATTACAGACGTTGTTTCAACCGAAGTGTGAACACGTGCATTGTCTTGATGAAACAAAACGTTCTTACGCAACATTCCCGGCCTTTTTTTCTTTTATTTCTTCCCGGAGTCTTCGTAAAAGGTTATAATAATAACTAGAATTTATAGTGTGACTTTTCGGTAAATAATCTACAAAAAAATGCCCTTCGCATCCCAAAAAACTGAAGCCATGCTTTTGTTAGACGACAAAACGACCTTAGCCTTTTTCGGTGTAGGAGAGTCTGATCTTTTCCACTGTTTGGATTGTTGCTTTGATTCAGAAGTATGGTGGTGAACCCAGCTTTCATCCATGGTAACAAATCTAGACAAAAAGTCCTCGGGATCCGTCTCAAAAAGTTCCAAACAGTCTCGCGAAGTTGTGTATCGAACTCGTTTTTGTTTAGTTGAAAGAAACACTAGGGACCCAGCGAGCAGAAACCTTATGGAACCCCAACTCTTCCGTTATTATGTGTTGCACCCGGCCATAAATAATGTTTGTTATCTCAGCTCTCTTCAAACGTCGGTCACCCAGTACGAGATCACAAATTTTATCGATGTTTTCTTTCGTGGTAGAGGATGTAGGTCTTCCACTCCTAGGATCATCTTTAATGCTCTCACGACCGCGCTTAAACTCAGCTACCCACTTCTTGACACTGGAATACGATGGAGCAGACACCCCGTAAGTGCTCACAATATCTTGATGGATGTCTTTTGGTGAAAGGCCTTTTTATTGAGGTACTTAATGACTGCACAGTGTGTTCATTTTTCTCCATCATTGACAATTGCGTCAGATTGCTTCAAACAAATATTCACAGAAAATTTATATTGTGCAGTATCGGAATGAAACTGCGCAAAATAAATCAATATGACACATACTAACAAATGACGGTAGATTTAAAAAGATGGCATAGCTCCATGTAGGTTAGGGCACGAACTTTTAGATCCACCCTCGTATGTTAGTTACTTCCCCATGTTGTTGAAACTGCATTGAACTAATTTTATAAAAACAATAATTTATGGAATAATTTTGCTAAAAAATTTTTTTTGCGGGACTGATGATTTTATATTATTTCTGAGACGCTCAGTTACAAATATTTCGAATGCGAAAGCTTGTGATTATGGATAGATGTTTTTTATTATATCACTCAAAAACTTTAAAACAGATTTAGATAGTAATATCAGAATAACACGAAGAAGGCAACTGATTAATTTTTTTTGATATAAAAATATATAAAAGTAGCAACCAGACGCTTATCTAGTATTAAAATCGAAAATGTTCCTAATACGCGATAATATATAAGTCCATAAGATATGTTTTGGGACTTCCGTTTCTGTTATTATGTTGCTATGTAAAACATTAAAAGCGGTACTTATTTTAATCATCAAATTATCGACAGTGAATCTATAAACCGAAAGTTGTTAAGTATCTGATTAAACAATCTGAAAGCGGCCGTGTCTAGACTGTTTATCCAACGTGTTATTTAGCGCTGGTTTACCTAATAATTTGCGATGAACATACCTACGAATATACTTTGTTTACACATATTTTGTATACCTACCGGATATTCTGACGTGATATTGACGCGTCCATGATTGGTCGTTTTTATTGCTATACTGATCTCAATGTATTTTTTTATTATATTTGATATTTCACCAGTAAGATCTGGTATAAAAACTTTACATATGAATTTGAATTTCACATAAAATCAGGATAATTCTAAAAATTAATTACTCCGTTGTTATACATTGCGTGTTAGCACCTAACTCTAACTGTAATATGTAACTCGTGACATATTTTTTCTGATAAAAGTATGTCTAAAAGTGAGTGCATTGATTTGTCGAAAATTAGTTTTGACCGAAATACTAAACGGCATTTTGATGGAACTAGTATGTAGGTCGGTAGCAGTAGTTAGCTAGTAGAGGTATTTGAAAGAGCAGCTAGAACAGATGTAAGAGTTCTAGTCGACGATTTAATGTTGGAACAAATGAATAAAATTGTATATCTTAGTAGCGCTTTTAGAAGGGATGGAGTGTACACCGCACATGTAGAAAGGAGAGGATGTGCAGGAATAGTGTGAATGAAGTGCTGGGTAAACTATTTTAAAGTGAGTTTTAGACTCGCTTTGCATAATTCTGTGCTTATCCCAACATTGCTTTGTGGAAGCAAAAATCGTGTGTCTCAGAAAAATATGAACGTAGGATAACTGCGATCAGAATGAGAAAGATGCGAACATTTTGTAGTGTTACCCTTGCTGATCATTCGCAACAGTGCAATCGGAGAGAGACTAGAATTAAAAGAAAGTTATGGTATAAAAGTGATAAAAGGCATGCTCGGTTAGGTTGTTACTGGAAGAGAATGGTAGTTGAAAGATTGACAAAACAGATTTACAATGCGATTGTGGACGGTTGTACATTGTAAGATCGGAAAGACGTAGGTGGACATTCCTTTACAAAATCACTCGGGTATTATCAGAGGGTGGGGTCAAGAATCACATTTAATCGGCGTATTTGTGAAACAAGAATAATAAATGTGGATGAAGCTTGCCAGGTCGCTAGAAATTGACACTTTGTACTGTACTTGATGTGTAGAAATAAGTATATGTATGTGGTATTAATTCCAGAGAATCTTATCTACCACCCTGTCTTGTTTTCTTAGTTTAATGGGCAACAGACTGTGTATTTATAAATAGGGCAATAAATTTGATGATGATGCAAGCGCTAAATGCTAATGACACACTAATGTCTACTCATATACAGTTACTTTGAAACGACCGGCCAAATTTTTATATAAGGGGGTAAAGGCTGAAATGGTAATGCATTTTAAATATTATTGCCAAATTATAATATTTACTTTTATAAACATCAATTTAAAATAGTCCGCAAAAATGCTTCACTTGTCACGCATTGTCGTACTTAGTACGAGTCATGACGTTATCAGCCAACGAATGCGACTATGGTCGTTGGGATCCAGTTTTATGCTTTGTGTTTTATGCTATAATCATGCGTACTGTATTTTGCGTTGGATAAAAATTATAAATTGTTTTATTCTAATTTCTTCAAAGATTTAAAGTATAATCGATTCCGAATCGTATCTCAAAATTTTTGGGGCACTTTAAATGTCACCCTGTATGTAAATCGGATCAGTGTAGGTCGTTGAAATTAGACACATGTTAACTAACGATGCGGCTACTACACATGTATACCATCACGCAAAGTTCCTCAAGCAGTTAGTAGAAAGTATTGAGTGCCAAATGTCACGATCCCTTCATACCTTCGTAGCTTTCTCTACGTTCTTAATTCTTTTTTAAAAACGCTTGTTTAAGAAGCTCTTGATATTACCCTCAGAATTAATGAATAGTATGTATAATGATGTGGTGTTATATTATGTTCCCAGACGAAGCAGCCTTACTTCCCAATCTTCGGCGAGCAACACCCACGTCCGCCGCGCTCCCGGCCCAAGGACGCGGCCGGCACCGTCCGCGCCTGCGCCGCCTGCCACACGCACCTGCTGCACCAGTGGAACAACTACCAGGTCAGATATACTGTCTATACCGTCGGCGAGCTACACTCTCGCCCGCCGCGCTCCCGGCGGCAGTTAAATCGTCTCTTAATCGTTGCGTAAATAGTCGAACACGGAAAATTGATAAAAACTAAAAGACCTACTTTAAATGTTTCTTTAAAACTTGTAATATATGCAGATATATGTGGTAATTTTGTTGCTTACTCAATAAACTAGTTTGAATTTATCGCTATCTCCTTTTAACGATTGTAATAAACAGAAACACGTTTAGTGCTTCATATTAATTTTTACTTGACACTTCTGCAGACTTTTAACCTATTCCTCAGAAAAATTAAAAACGTCACAATTTAACATGTGTAAAATATCTCCTTTTTTTTGTTAAAAAAATATACACTTAAATTAAGTTTACTTGGTGCTCCGCAGAATATTACACACATTTAACACACTCATACACGCATTATAATTGCGTTTAAAGATGCGATATTATGAAGATGTATTAAAAGTAGGCCGTGTAATCGCCTGTCCTTGTTACTTATATAATACGTCTTATTTGCTTATTATATTGTTTGATTTGGTTTTTCCCATTGATATAGGATGTTCAGTCTCGTAGTGTACATTGACATAATCATTCACAATGAGAAAAGAAAACATATATTTCGTGTAAAAATCCATTATTAGTTCTCTTGAGTTCATTTCGTACAAGTCTTATAACCCCCGACGGTAAACGAGGGGTATATCACTCCTTGTTTGCCGTCGTTGTTACATATTTGTGTGTCTGTCTGTCTGTGGCATCATAACTTTTGAACGGATAGCCCAGTTTCGATGCGGATGTTTTTATTTGAAAGCTGACATGATGGAAATTGTTCTTAGCTAAATTACGAGTGGGTTTTGTTAGGAGTATGTTAAAATTTTTAAATTTTAATGTTATTTGTTTGTTAGTTTGTGGGGACCTTGAGTGGGGGAATCGAAAGGTCAAATCTTACACAGTTATAAAATAGGACAATTACATTAGATCGGAGATTATGTATTTACGTTAATCTTGGAACTCTACCTAGTTTTTCTTAGGTATATACAACTATCGACATTAGTGTTGTATACCTGTTCTGTCAAAATTTCTTCTTTTTTTAATGATAATGAAACATGCAGACGAATTTCCGGATAGTAAGAATTTCACGCCGCCCATAGACACCGAAGGTGGTAATGGTTTCCAACCTGAGGCCGGGATGTTAGGCCTCGAGCAAAAGTAAGTTTACCGGGTACCTGTAGTCTGAGATCCGAAGTTAGGTCGACCTACACCGAGCTGATAATTGGATGAAACCGGTTTTATAGCAAATTTAGTATATCAGAAAATATATTAAAAATGGGTTGCCTGAAAAAATCCTGGTATTTTTTTTTACTCTGATATTCTTTCCACATGACTGAAATAAAGGCGTGTTTCAATATTTCTGACCTAGGATACTACTCATTACTTGCTAAATCAATTTAACTACACTACACTAAGTATACTAATTCAACTGTTATTACGTTTTTGCAACTATAGCTAATATAATTTCCTTGCAAATGTCAAAATGGCTTCATCATTTTGCATATTTGTCACGAAGTTATCACCTGCTGTCATAACAAATATATTGCTATTATTATGCTCACACAAGAAAGGTTATTAGGATTACACTTCACAGATAGCTAAGCTATATTTATATCCTAGATATATTTTTATATGAGCAATAGTGTGATAAAATTTTAGCACATCTCAATTACGAAAATGAGACGATTTATTAGGATAAACTAGAATGTGTCTATTATTTTTTCTTAAATACATTTGCTTTATGGTATGTATTGTGTAGGCGTAACCTTCGGCAACTAGTCTGCTAAATGCCAACACAAAGCTGAGATCCATGCATAAAAAACTTTTTACTAACTTTCAAAATAAAAATAAAAAATGTTTAAAGTTATACAAATGTATGATAGTTTACGCGGAAATTTGTCTCACTTACTGCAATAGTAAAATTATCCTTAGTATCTTCACGCCCATATCCCCGAATGGGTAGGCAGAAGCACAACCAGGGCACCCACGACTAGCCGAAGATATTAAGTCTTACAATGTGTGGCAAGCCTGTCGCCATCCGGGCACATTTCTAATCCCGAGCAACATTTTTTTTTCATTAGAAAATTGGAAAAACCCAATTTTCTTTTTGTTGCCCTACTTACAGCAGTTTTTTCGTCGACTTACTCCACAATTTTCACTACCACGAAAAATCCTATCTATTCTCCAGGATAAAATATAGCTTATACGGATTCGGAAGAATCCCTCTAAGTAATGGTAAAAGAAATTTTGAAATCGGTGCAGTAGTTTTTGAGCCTATTCAATACAAACATACAAAAATACAAAGGTTTCCTCTTTATAATATTAGTATAGATTTGTTACAAATTTCTACTTGACTAATGGCAAAATACTAACGTATAGGCCAAAACCTAAAGAAAGAAAAGAAATCAATAAGCAAAACATCATGATGACCCCTAAAGCCTATGTGAAATAAACTCTTAAAGCCTGTGTGAAATAGATATATGTATTTTTTTTCTTATTGGTACAGAAACAAGGTGGGTGTTAATTTATGGTCACGAAAATGAAACCGAAAAAGATTGTCGTAGAATAAAGTTCTAACAAGTATCTACTAATAATAGCCACTAAATTGAATTCGTCCTTCAGTATGTTTGTTCATCGCTACCAAACCGGCCACTAAGGTCTAATAGCTTACGCAATCACTAGTGTCTCACCCTAACTGTACCCGTCGTGCGAATCGGTGGCGAATATTGCGGCACCAATTATACCTTGCCCGCTAAGTGCAGGCCTCTCTTCAATAACTGTCTTCTCACATGTCATTGATATTAGTGTTGATTAGCGCCTACACGCCCAGCGCTGTAACCATGTTGGTTTAGTGGCAGCGGTAGCCTTAATATGTCAACATGTAAGGAGTTCAATTTCCCATAGGCGATTTAGATTTCAGTGTCACTCGAATTAAAGCCTTCTCGGTTAACGCTAGTGATTTACTCTCGTAGTGAATAATTTTGTTTTTCAAGTTTGTCTATCTTTTATATTACTGTTGAAAAAAGTGTATTTATGTTTTTACGAAAATTACTCCGTACACTTCATGATTTAGGAAACTTTTATTTTTAATTAATTAAAAAACAGATTAAGATATTTAGCAGTATTTCTGCTTGTTTTATAAGATGGAATGCAAGGTTTTTGTTATATTACATTTTAGCGTCAGATAACCGACAAATAATTTGCAATAATGTATGCGACTTTAAATGGAGATAAGTTATCCTATCTTTCAAGTTAGATCAAGCTACATACACTATGTAAATTTGATTAAAATCGGTTAAGTAGTTCAGGAGTCCATCGCGAATAAACAACATGACTCGTAATTTATATATATTAAGATAAAGCTTGGATAACTAGAATTGATAGATTTTATAATAATGTTCGTAAAGTATATTTTGTAAAAAAATATGTATTCATAGCACAGTTGTAAAAACACGAATTGTTTTCTTTTTGTTTGTTATGTAAAAAAATGCAAGTAAATTAAAAAAAGGGTAAAGAAACGAATTATGCTGGAGCTAAAATATTCTATTCGATTATATTTGATTGAATTTTCTTAGCTTGTTTGCAAAATCAAAGAAACGCGATTGCTTTGGTATTTTATTTTGGTTTCGCATCAAAGATAATAGTAATGTACTCATATAATATCACATGCTCGTCAGATGAGTCGCATGTTCTATACATTTTTAAGGCCCCATACTCAGTTAGCCAGAAGAGCCAATCGTCGCACTCCCCCGTTCCATGATTACTATGAAATAGTGCGCTCTAAAGTAAACGTCTTAAGCGACAAATCACTATTTTTGACACTATAAAATTAATTTGAAAAAAGTATAAAAACTGAAACACTTATCTTTTAGGTATAGTACTTATCTATGTTTATGTTAAATCTGGTGTCAATATTTTCACAATTGAATTAGACAGTTGTGTTTTGCTATCAAAAAAGGGTTAACTTTTTGATTTTTTTCTATCGAGCAAAGTGAAATGAATCGTGTTTTGGAAACACTAGTCTTATAAAGCATATTCATGTTAATCTTGTGTATTTTTGTCACCATGATCCATGATTGCTTTGTATGAAAAAAACATTATACTGCTGACGTATTTTAGCGTATATGGCCCCTTAAATCTTTTGTCAATGTTTATCGAAAAGTAAGGCTGTAGTGCTCTTAAGATTTTCGGCTACGATAAACTCATTTGATAATAAAATTGATAGAGATAACGCGTAACGTATTTATTGGGTGATTTCCTTTCATTTTGATATACATATTTCTTTGTTTAAATATACACATATAGTCAAATTAAACTGTCTGTACATCAATGAGTCATGTAAAAGCAAAGGCATCAATATCCAGTTCCACCCTATACTGGATGTTGCTGCCTTTGCGTTTATATGACTAATTTAAGATGATCTGTACTTATAAAATAACATTAACTGATTCATCATCGCCAAGCAAAAACTGTTAGAGATACAGCCATGAAATTTGGTGAGTCGGGTCGTTTTATTGAGTAAACTCCCCCACTTATATAGCTCCTGTTTGAATGTTTAGCTGTATGTATACAAAATTTCATCAAAATTTGGTCGTAAAAGAGTAACAGACAGACAAACTTTCGCATTTATAATATTAAGTATGAAAGGATGGATTGCAGTCTCATGTTTATCTTAATATGAGATGAATTTGGGAAAGCTACTAGTTATTTTATGAGTACATATTAGTTTCATACTATCGCTATTTTTTTTTTATAACATTGGAAGGCAAACAAGCAGACGGATTTCCTGATGGTAAGAAATTCCCGCCGCCTAGAGACACCAAAGGTGGTAATGGTGCGTTGCCAACCAGAGGCCGGGATGCTAGGCCTCGAGCAAAAGTAAGTTAACCGGCTACCTTACCTTCCGAACCGGATCACGTCATGACGTTATGGCGGTAGGAATAGGTAAGGCGGTGGTACCAATCCGGATGAGTCGCTGCGGAACTCTACCACCTAGTAGGATGTCACGGTGTTAGTGACGGTAAGCCTATGCTCGCCTTTTACGAGCTGCCTGGCACAGGAAGGCAGATGGTCTATTCTACAAAGGAGCCCGGACCAACACGGGGAAATTTCATGGTTCTTTACTTTCAAACCCAAGGGCTGATAGTATTTTTATATAAATGTCGATCTTTTAAACATATATGTAATAATATATTTTCAAAACAAACATCTGGACATGAAAACATGTTTTCCATTTGCAATGTTATCGAACTTTAGTTGTTATTCTTTCATTAGCACCTTCATGTGGAAGAGAGACATAGACACGTGCTTTCTCTTTCATTCCTGTAAACGTTGTGTAATTTTTCACGCGGCTCTAATTTTTTGTTTGCTTTTCACGCGTTTCTATATTTTAGGATTCAACAGTATACTGAATTAACTTAAATATCTGTTGTATTTTACTTTTGCACTTTAAGCCCTTTTATTATTAATCCCTTTTGCATATTATCTATTTTGACACAGGGAAAATCACAATCTTTTGATTCCTTGCAAAGAGACTTCTGTAAGTAGCCTCTTTTACCGAAGGTCTATTTAATTATAATATATTTTAATTTTATTGTTAAAATTCGTAACTTTTTTTTTCATTCGTCTTTCATGTCATTCAGTGTTCGGAGAAATACAACTTTAAAGCAAGTGTGAAATGGCTTCTTTTAGTTTAATTTCTTCTTAAGAGTGAAGAGTTTCTGAAACTGGCTTCTAGTTTGGTTTCTTCTTAAGAGTCAAGAGATTTTAAAACTGGCGTGTATGCATGAAAGGAATACGAATTTAGTAAACAAATGACAGAGAAGTAGACTAATATAGATAAATACGTATAAATATGTACGTCGAATATTACACCCTTATTTTTTAAGCCTATTAATTAATTCTGCATTGTAATATTTAAGATTCGCTCTTGAACTCCAAACTAATTAAATAAGAAAAAACAGAAATCTTTGTTCATTACGCAAATGCCTGTTCTTGTTAAAAATCGATCCCGAGACTCTTCGATGTGCCTTATCAGACGTGCACACCTAACCTTGACACTTGATAAACGAATACTTGTTTATTATAATTTTAAGAGGTCAAAATTGATAAAACACCCTGTAGGTACATGCGATTACTAAGCAATATGCGAATACATACTCTACTAAAAGTAAAGTATCTTAACGCCCATATCACTGAAGGGGCAGGCAGAGGCGCAACCAGGTCACCCACGACTAGCCAAAGAACTCTACTATTTACATAATACTCTTGTTACTTGTACTTATTAGTGTAACTTACAATAAAATACCACAGTAAAAATATGAACAGTGTGGGAAATACCTAAAGACGTTCGACACGACACACGCACACAAAATTGGGCGTCTTCAAGATATAAGCGGTTTTCGTTACCGCAGCACCCAAAAAAACCTCTAAGGGTTCTCGTCGGTGCGCATGTTTGTGGGAATATGCCGTTTCAAATGTCTGTAGGTAGGTTCCATAATTCTCATATTTCTACGTGCAAATACATTTGCTAAAATGAAGGGAATTTATTTATGTAAAATTGAAAAGCCCTGATGGTGCTATAAAAGGTTAGACCTAATTTAAATGTCTCTTAAAGTGTATAATGAAAAAGTACAGGTCTTATTTATATAATGTAGTCGTACTAGCGGCCAACCCCGGCTTTGCACCGTTATTAAATATACATATAAACCTTACTCTTCAATCACTTTATCTATTAAAAAAAACCGCATCGAAATCCTTTGCGTAGTTTTAAATGTTTAAGCATACAAAGGGGCATAGGGACAAATGAAACGACTTTGTTTTATTCTATGTAGAGATATACATTGGAATTCCACCAAGTGTCGATTTAAAAAAAACTGTGATCTAGCGGTTCAGCTGTTGGACTTGATTGCACGAGGTCCCGGGTTCGAATCCCGGTATGTGCCCAGTTGGCGATAGACTTGCCACCTATCACATTATGAGACTTAGTGTCTTCGGCTAGTCATGGGTGCCCTGGTTGTGCCTCTGCCTACCCCTTCGGAGATATGAGCGTGAAGATACTTCTTTTAAAATCTACTGTAAGAATAATTGCAGTAACTACGCATGGCTCAACGCAGTCATTGTTTAAAAGTTGTTTCATCCTTTCTATTATGATGACGACTAGTCACTGTTTTCACTTTTCAAATGCTACTGTTGGACAATGTCATTAAACACATTGTGCCTTAACACTTAACACTTTCATCCCGGACATATTATGTCGATATCGATAAACACACAATCGTAGGAGTTACGACATTCGTTTTGCTGGCGCGTACACACGTGGACGTATTCGCGTCGCGAGTTCAAATCGATCTGTCATGTGTCGATAAATCGGTAAAGAGTATCGGAATTATCTGTGTCATGTGTCGATAAAGGGATATTTTTTTTTGTCTGGATCATAAGTGATTTTGAATTGTTTGCGTGATAATGTTAAACAATGAAGTGTAAAAGTGAAGTGATGACAAATCCAAATGAGGTATAAATTTAGTGGTGCGTTTTGTGTGTTATGTTGGAGTGTTATTCTCATGTGTGTTGGTGTTTTAGGTTGAGAAGCTGAGGATGTGTGGGAAGGAGATATCTCCTATTCTTGCGAAGGTAGATTTTTTAAACGTTTTTAAGATCTATGTAAATGCTTTCCCATTTTCGTAACGAACTCATTTTAATGATAGGTCATATACTACCTGCGGGCTACGATACAGCTCGTAAGAGGTATATTTATAGAAATATTTATCATCTGTTGATGACATACCGTGACATATGGAGTTGATTAGAGTTAGAGAGTTGACCGCATTGTCTAACCTAGTCCTGTTCCATATAAAATCCTCAGCCCTAGAAGAAACCCATCCGTTACGTAGATATTAACCATCTTGATAATGACCACAGCTTTCAAATAAAAAAAATGTATAAAAAATGATTTATTTGTTACTAGCGGCCCGCACCGGCTTCGCACGGGTATAAAATATACATTAAAACTTCCTCTTTAAACAATTTATCTATTAAATGAAACCGCATACAAAGGGACATAGGGACAGAGAACGCGACTTTGTTTTATACTATGTAGTGAAGATGTTATGATACCACATAGACACGTTAAACTTATAATACCCCTCTTTTTAAGGTCCACACTCTTTGATTAGCAACACCTCATTAAAATAAGTCATCATTTCAGCTTCTATCTACGACTGAATTGTTTTTTTCCGATTGTCACCATGTTTCACTCTTCTCCGGCTGTTGCATCATCTGGATGCTTGAGACTTTAACCAAGTGTATCTAGGGGGAGAGTAATAGACCATCTTGCTTATTTCCTGATCGCTAATTTAGAGGCTGCCTTAGCTATGTCCTCTGAGTTACATGACCTGGCTTATTCTAGTATGCGACCACAAAAATAAACCAATTTTATTCTAGTAGTCACATAATTTGTAGTGATGAGTCTCTTTTTTTTCAAACCCCTTTATCGTGTTAGAAGAACGTTTCGCCACTCCACGTGGTTCTGGTGTTTTGTTGGACAACTTTGCTTTTTTCTTGTGGGTTACAATTAAGTTTGTTTTGGAACATGATTAGCATCTTTTAGGATTATAGATTACGATATCAGCGATAAGTGTGTTAACCCTGTTTTAAATTCTAGGAAGATTAAAAGGAGAAGGAAGGACTCTCTTAATCTTCCTCGTTCACATGGCTCGATTTTAACATTCTCTAGTGATAGGTTTATCATTATATTATCATTTGCAGTAACATTCGTAATACTGCACATAAAGAGGTAGGCAGTGGTACAAATAGGACACCCATGATTGGTCCAATACACTTTGTTCCACAATGTGATAGGTGGCAATCCCTCATAAAGATAAGTCTAACACTGGACTGCTTGACCACAAAGGCGAGGGTTTAAAGCAACTAAATCTGTACATGTTGTATCTTTAAAAACTGCTACGTACTGTATATGGACACACTAGCGGCCCGCCTTCCTCGGTAAACCATCCTCTTCAATCACTTTATCTATTAAAAGAAATCGCATCAAAATCCGTTGCGTAGTTTTAAAGATTTAAGCATACGAAGGGACTAGGGAAAGAGAAAGCGACTTTGTTTTATACTATGTAGTGATAAGCCAAAATTATTATTCTTTTGTCGATTTGTATGTTTCCTTCTTAAACGGTTATTTTACTAAATTTTTTCTATTAGTACCTACCCAGGATATTTGCCTACTGGTTTTACTTATTACGTCAGGGTTATAGATGAAACGTTTTTACATTTTAAGAATGTACGGCTAATAACACTAACATTTTATAATTCAAAATGCCTTAGTACAGAAAATTACTAAGTTAAAAAAAAGTTTACAAATTCCAGGATGACCACACATATGTAAGTTATCTCAAAATTTGTAAACCGTTTATATTTGCAATCTAATTAATAAAATGACCTAACCCGATATTGTGTGACCTGTGTGGTGATTCGCGAAATCTGCTATCTTTAACATTGTTAAAGTAGGTTCGAGGTCGCGACGCTGCTAGGTTCATCTTTGTCCGGTTTGGGGAGATAAGATACGAGTGAATTCGACGTGATCACGTCACCATGTAATGTAGATTTTGAACAGAATTTGATTATTCAGCGTTAAAAAAAAACACAGAGTTATTTTATCGTCTCTGTGGTCTAGCAATATAAGGTGTTCAACTAGACTGCATGAGGTCCCAGGTTCGAATCCCGGGTCGGGCGATAAAAAATGAAAATTTGGTTTTTCCAATTTCTTAATAAAAAAAATGTTGCTCGGTGTTGCCACCTATCACATTGTGGGACTTTCATTGTATCTTCGGCTAGTCGTGGGTACCCTGATTGTGCCTCTGTCTACCTCTTCGGGGATATGGGCGTGATGATACTTACGTCATTTTGTGAACTAGTCATCGATTATAGACATCTATGGTATGTCGCCAATTTTAAAACTTTTAGTTGTCAAGCGTCTTGCAAAAGTAAGCTTTCTGGTTACCTTACGCTTTAGATACAATGCCATAGTGGCAGGCAGATAGGCAGTGGGACCAATACGGACCTTATTCTCATGTTATAATATAGCGAAGAAGTGGGTGGCTCTTTTGGTAAGAGATAATCTATTTCTATCTTATATAGCACTTTCGCGTACCTTATAACCGGAATCTCAGGCCACTTGTCCAGTGCCACCGGCTTCCTTACCCTCCAGCACGGAACTCGACAACAGCGAGTACTGAAGCTACCTATATATGTAAAACAAAGTCGTGTTTGTTACATCATATAGCTCTAGAACGGCTTAACCAATTTGGCTGAAAATTGACGGGCAGGTAGATTAGAATCAGGAGAAGGACATAGGGAACATTTATTCCACTCAATACTTTAATTTTTCCATACATACTGAACGGGTGGAACAAAGTTCGCCGGAACAGCTAGTTCTATAAAAAAAAATAAAAAATTGATTGACATATGGATTTGATGACAGACTGCTAGTGACAATTGTACCTATGCTCTACATTAGTATTTTACCGCCCAGTGATATTTAATAAAATTGCAACCCTACTCTGTCGGGCAGAAAAATTCCATACTAACTTTGTACTTAACACCTCGACAACAAGACACCGACTCTTCTCTTACCATTGCAGAGCCTTGTGTTTGTTCATTATCTTAATACATACAAAATTAACCATTGGGCAGTAAAAAGAAAATCACATATTTTTCGGTCTGGATCAACAATTATCTGTAATCTGAGACTTTTATTATCCTGCCCTAGGGATGTAATTTATAATTACGTCTTTATCTTTATTCAGTAGTTGAGAAATTATTAATTTCTTTCTTTAATTATTAAATTATTTTTTTACATTTAATTGCTAGCTGTTACCCGTGACTTCGCCCACTATAAATTGAGATGTAAGCTATCCTACATTTCAAGTTAGGTCAAACTGCACACGGTGTGTAAATTTGATTAAAATCAATAAAGTAGTTTAGGAGTCCATCGCGGAAAAACAACGTGACACGTAATTTTATATACTAGTGGTCGCCCATTGGTCGATATTAGACTATAATAAATTTTAATATCTTGTTAATAAGAACGCCATCTTCATTTCTCCAGACCAATTACTTTGTTTCCAAACTTTTTAGTGCACCATCTGTGAACATTTATAGTTATTATCAATATACATTCTTGTTTGTGTGTGTCAAATGTATGGTAGTCTGGGTAATGTTTTATTTTAAGAATTAATGTACTTTATAAACATTATCTTATATTTTATGCACCTCCGTCCGCGCAATTTTCGTAAAAAGGGGTCCAAAGTTTTTACTTCACGTATTAATATTATGATTAAAATTCCGTTTTTCGTTTCGTAATATACTCCTGAAGTAATGTTTTTGTGATTTAGATTAATATTTCATATACTTATTAATGTAGTTTACGTCCATATACACAGATGGTTTAATCTATGACGAACAATATTTGAATAAATGCACTTGAATAAACGGTGACTGAGCAATCGTCGTTAAATATTTGAGTATACATGTCCTTGCTTCACATTAACAAGATGCTTCTAGTTTACAAAAGGTAAAAATAGATTAAGGTAAAAAGTTAAAGGTTTTATTCGACGGTTCTAAACCTAAAAAGTTATTGATTTAGGTATATGGTATTTTCATACAAATTAAATAAAAAAGATTTTTCTTACTATAATAAAAATCGCCTCTATGGTCTAGCGGTCCGGGTTGGTCGGGATTGGAAATGCGCCCGGTTGGCGAAAGGCTTGCCACCTATCACATTGTGGGACTTAGTGTCTTCGGCTAGTCGTGGGTGCCTTAGTTGTTTCTCTGCCTACTTCTTCTAGGATATGGGCGTGAATATACTTTAATAAAAATACCTCGAGTAAACAATGATACCTAAAATTATAAGATAAATTAGATTAAGAGTGAAGTTACAGGGAGCGCGAATGTAAGGCATATTTTCTTAAAAGGCTAAAAAACAATTTTAATGCATACGATAAAAGCGCACTAAAAGCATCTCAGCAACCACAATATTTAAATCTAAATATTTTGAAATAAATACAACGCACGAACTATTTTTAACACTGTTTCTATAGAAAGAGTGGGATTGAAAGAAAATGTTGGTGTTAAAATGCGAAAGGGCATGCTGCGCTGGTTCAGTCATGTGGAAAAAATGACAGATGAAAGATTGACAAAGCAGATATACAATGCGAATATGGATGGATGTAGGTACCCGAGGAGACCAAGGCTGACATTTCATGATCAGATCAATCGGATATTATCCGAGGGTGGTCTCAAGAGTCTCCGAAACCGGCTTGTTTGTATGAAAAGGGTAATGAATGTGTAGGAAGCAAGACAGGTTTGTCAGGATCGTGAGGTCTGGCACTCGATACGCTCTGCCTATCCCGTGCAGGGACTTGGCGTGAAGATATGTATGTATGTATGTTTCTATAGGTAACAAATCAATGCGTACTGTGAATTATTTTGCGAATTATAACGTATTTACTTTCATATACAAGAGCTTAAACTTAAGAATAGCTGACTGGAATTACGACTAGACGCGTCGTTAAATATATAAGAACCTCAGATAGATCGAACCCGTAAATTGAGTCTCTTGCGGATGACGCTTAATCTTTTGAGATTTATCCCAAGTATAAAAAGTGTTCAAATAAAGTGCGTATACAACAAATAAAATCAGTGAAATAATAATGTTAATCGTAAATTTAATATTAGTTAAATGTATAAAATCGTTAGCGTTATTTATCTATCCGCTAATCGGTTCCGTTATTATGTTTATCTGTTAATTAAAATTATTCCATCCGAACTATTGACCTAACTTGTGACTGGTTATCTTTTTATCTTTATCGATACTACGTATATCGTAAAACTGTTATTTCTAATGAGAATACTAAGATTGCTACACTATTGAAAGTTATTGCTTGTCATAGCTTATTTAATCACTTAATAATGTTTGAATACGAATTGGCAGTGATTGGTTTTGTGGTAACGACCTTGAACGAAAGAAATTTTCGTTATTCTGTACAGTAATTAACTAATTTTTAATGCCCTTCGTTTTCGGTGCTAGGTACAAGGTTGTAGGGTGCTGTTCAGCAGCTTATACGAATTGGCACCTTCCTTCTTTACCTATTCCCGTCGCAATAACGCCAATGCTTATTATCGTTGAGTGCCTGAGGATAAGGTTTCCGGCAGTCTTACATATATGGCCTAAGATAATATCCACACCTATCTTCTATTGTGTCTACAGGCAACGGTGGTGTTTTATCATTACATATCATTTACAAGCAAAAGGTCTTCATTTGCTTATTTATTACCCATACCCAAGTCCACTAACTGGTGTAGTGTAGTGCGTATGCAACGCAGGGGCACAATAGTAAGACTTTCTAAACGGACAAACAGTTTTCGAGTTATAATAATTGTTGAAACTTACCTACTTTACTTGTGTAAACCCGACTTTGTTTTATAAACGTAGATTTTATTAGACAGTTATAGGTTGTTCAAATAAACGATAAATATGCAATTACTATTTCACCTGTTACATAATGTAATGCAATGTGGTGTACTCTAAAGATTAACTTTCATAAGTGCACTTCATTCATTTGCAATTTTGCAACAATGTAGGTAAATGAAGTGTTCAAGTCAATTAGGTTGTTCACATTAAGTGTCACGTGTTGCTCAATAGATAAATGCCTATCTTTGATAATGTATGTGAGGGCGTGCCACTAGGATTAATTTTAAGTCCCCTTCTGTTTTTTTTATTTATAACTGTAATACACCAGTCACTGAGCTATAAAGTATATTTTACTGAACTTGATAACAAGCTAATTTATTATAGCTCAATATTTTAAAAAAGACTCATCATTCAAGTTGTAGATATGTTATAAAATTTGTGTGTAATTTTTTTATCCATGATCCAAAGTTTAATAATAAATTATGTATCCTAGAGGATGTTTGTTTCATCTTTCCTTGATGAAGCTCTTGCTTATAAAGTCCATAGCCGTTTGAACAGTCTATATGAAAAGTGAAACATTTAAAACATCTAGGCTAGATACCAAATAAATGTTGATAGTACAGTAAACTAACGAAAATCTGACACCATACAGTACATTCAAAGTAATATAAGGCGGTCAGATAGTTTGCTTGCTGTACCACTATTGTGTTGTGTTGTGAATACAGTTACAAATTAACATTTAAGTGTTATGAAATGATTTTTTTATATGACTGAAATTATGAAACAGATCACGTGTTCATACCTTATTTGTAAGTTAAGGCCATAGAACAGCAACGCGCTTATGGGATGTATGGTGTATATTAGTTACTGTCTCTTACCATCACAAAAACTGTGTGAGTGTTCGCTCTAATCACATAAAAATGTAAGGTTTTTAAATCGTGGCAATACATGAACCAAAAAAAAATTCATATCAAGATGAGCTGACAAATTATTCCGTAAATATCGGCACTGTCAAATGAATGTCAAATATTTACGACCTATTTCAGTAAGTACTTGGTGCTTAGATACTAGAACCAAAGATCAGAAAATCACTCTTAAATAGAACTAGACTCGAGGTGGACCTCGATAGAAAACAGCTAATGCTAAATTATTTATTTATGTACTGGTGATATGATTTGATAGCTTGACGGTTTAAAAGTGCTTTAGAAGAGTTTGTACTGAAAGACAAATTACTGATATGAACACATTCAAACTCCGTAAGGTAATATCTTAACTAATTTTTATCTTATAGATAAAAAAGTACTGGCATATTTGAAAAAAAACTTACGATTTTGCATAGTACAAAATTTTAAGCACCATCATTAATTTTTGAGTTATTTTGATGAAAACGTATGTGTATCCAAACTTTAAAAAAAATACTGTTTCCTTGAAGGTCCATATTTAAAACCAGGGATTTTGACGCATCCACACTTTGAAAACATCATGATTCATGGGTACATGATTGAAAATAATAGTAAATTCGTAACGACTGTTTTTCTCTCCTGGCGATTTTCTCGTCTATCGAGTATTTTTTACGTTAGCAATATTTATGAAATACGAAAGTAAAGTTTTTTTTGTAAGTGCTTGAAATTATTAAATAAATAAATAATAAATATGTCCCTGGAGAATTTACAAAAAATTAAATTAAACCCCAAACTAAGCAAACTATATGCTTGTGTTGTGGGTTTCAGTTAACAATTCGAGTACGAAATAGTTGAGTAGATACCAGAATAAATTTAATAAAATAAATGTTCATCACACAAATGCCTGTCCCCGTCGTGGATTGAACCCGAGCTTCGCGGTTGGTAGGTGAAGTTAACTGTGTACCTACGCTAGTCCTTCGACCAACGAGGCGATACAAAATTTTCACAGAAAAATTATACGTTTTGGGATATTATACTATCTTAAAACTACAACAAATAATCGTTACAACCAGCTGTATTAAGCTAAAACTTTGTATTCAACCACCCCAACTGCTACCGCACCCAACATTATTTTATTTGTGTTTTTATAAGCTATGTCTGATTATTACTAATATTTTTTAAATATACGTCCTTTTCGAGTTATTACCGTAAAGTCATTAGATGAAAATATTGACTGGATGGTCAAAAATATGATTTTTTTACTAGCGGATAAGTCGAAGAGTATCGACTTTCGGGAAAACCTTTTTAAAATAAATGTTTTTTTTAAATATATGTGCTCAATCTATTTCCGTGCGCTTTATCTTAATAATTGTCCTTCCCAAGAAGAGTAGAGTCGTTGCAGAACCTACATCCAAATTTTAATTAAAATTCATGCTGCTTTGCAATATTATGTGGGAAACTGACCATTTACTGCGCTATATCTGATAAAGTAGATAGATTATTGAAATTGGCATTTAGTTGTAAAAAAATATAATCAAGATACGAGGTCTATCTAAAGCCATGTCGACATTATTAGCTTATCCGGTGATACTTGCTTTATCGGTGATTAATGTTGGACTTTTCCGATAACATTTAACAAAAAAATCTTATTATGATTAGATAATTGTATTTTTCCCTTGATTATTACATAATATTAAACCATTATTTAGATAATAATCTACCGTCTGATAAATTGGGGATTTGTAAAAGAGATAGCCAAACAGACAAAATTTGTAATGAGGAAAGATACCACTGGACATACTCGTATTTTAGTACTAAGACATTAGATTACGAAGTTTTTTTTAAATATTGAAAATAAATCATTTATATCACCATTTTCCTTTATCATCTCATCACGCCTGAACGGATAGACCAAGTCTGCTTATATTCTGTATTAGTTATTGTCAGGAGAAGATTCTTAGGAAAGAAAAATATATAAAGTTTGGCGGAACATTTGAAAATTTTAGAAAACTTAACGAAATTAAAAAAATACAAAATTGTCCGTAGATTCTGTCAAAAAACCTATTGGATCTACGAAGATATATAAACATTGGAGATTACACTCTGTCCTCCAGGCCTCTCTCCCAGAAAGTCTTACAATGTCTATTTACAACGTGAAACATAGAGAGTGGTCTGTACATTAGAGAGAGTCAATAATATTTGGAAATTACATCAGTTCTTTGTTAGGGGTATAAATTACAGTAGTAATATAGCTTCACGGTCGAGTCCGTTAGTCCGAAATAACTATTATGTCCACAATTTTCTATATCTCTATTGAAAGTTGCCTTTTTATTTATTTTGCCTAGACTATTAAATATACCAAACATCTTACAAACTAGCTGTCTCGGCGCATATTGTTTCACCAGTTTAAAAAAAAATTTAAATGTTGTTTTGCATAGGTTCCTCGCAGTTATTCCCATTTTCTTATTTTTTTGAACTTTCATGGACTTCCACAAATAATCCCAAACTAAATCTAAGCAAATCGGTCAGTGGTTCGGAAATTATGTGCGTCGGCTATTCATTCTTAATTAATTAAATTAATTAATCACGCCCATACCTACTCAGTGGTAGGCAGAGGCACAACCAGGTCACCCACGACTAGCTGAAAATATTAGATACCTCAATGTGATAGTTGGCAAGCCTATCGCCAATCGGGCACATATTCAATACCGGGCAAAATTAATGTTATTAGAAAATTGAAAATATACATTTTCTTTCATTTTCGAATATTTTTGTTGCCCGACCTGGGGATCGAACTCAGGACCTCTTAAAGTCAAGTTTAACGCCGGACCGCTAGACCACAGAGGTGATTATCTTACAAACTAGCTGTTTTGGCGCACTTCGTTTAACCAGAACAGTTTGTAAAGAAAGAAAAAATTGTTGTTTTGCATAGCTTCCTTGCAGTTTTTTCCGTTTGCTTATCTTTTAAAACTTCCATGGACTTCCACAAATTATCCAAATTAGAATTAGACAAATTGGTCTAGTCGTTCCTAAGATATATGCGTTGGCGATTCATTCTTCTATATGTA
Organism: Calephelis nemesis; assembly: GCA_002245505.1. NCBI lineage: Eukaryota > Metazoa > Arthropoda > Insecta > Lepidoptera > Riodinidae > Calephelis > Calephelis nemesis. The sequence continues at coordinate 108,867 of NJDD01001047.1, forward strand.
GATAAATATGTTTTTTTTTTCTGTAAATACAAGCGTATGTACAATATACAATAGTACGATATTTGCGTCTGACATTGATGACTTTGACAATGATGGTATTGAAATGTCCTATTTAGATCATTTTATACGTGTACCAATTAAGTTGAGATAACGATATCACGTAGAGAACTTTCAATATTTATTTGTTTATTAAGAGACTACACAAACTGTCCTCGGCGACCCGCTGACACTGTCGTGATAGCCGCCAGATAAACCAATCGGTGGGGTCGGGGGAGCACAGTCATACTGATACATGATACAATAAACATCAAGTAAGTACATCACGAGTTGCAAGTTCATTTGATAATTCCTAGGAAGGGAATACCTTTTCACATAACCTATTCTCCGTGTTGTAGCGGGCTCCTATGCAGAATAGATCAACTGTCTTTCTGCCAGGCAGCTCCTGAAAGGCGAGCTTAGCGTCACTAACACCGTAACATCCTACTAGATGGATACCACCGCCTTACCTATTCCTGCCGCCATAACGTCAATGCTTACCGTTGACGTGTTCCCGTTAAAAGGGTAAGGTAGCCGGTAAACTTACTTTTGTTCGAGGCCTAACATCCCGGCTTTAGGTTGGCAACGCACCATAACCACCTTTGGTTGGTACAAATAAGGTAAATGAAATCTAAATCATCGCGTATGTTCATAAGATAATTCCTGGGAAGGGAATTCCTTTTCAAATAATTTAAATAAACGTAAATCATCACTTATGTTCATTAGATTAATTCCTAGGAAGGGAATACCTTTTCAAATAAAATTTAAATCATCGCGTATGTTCATAAGATAATTCCAAGGAAGGGAATACCTTTTCAAATAATTCAAATAAAACCTAAATCGTCGCATATGTTTATTAGATAATTCCAAGGAAGGGGATACTTTTCTAAATAATTCAAATGAAATCTAAATCATCGCGTATGTTCATGAGATAATTATTCCTAGGAAGGGGATACCTTTACAAATAATTTAAATGAAATCTAAATCATCGCGTATGTTCATGAGACAATTCCTAGGAAGGGAATACCTTTCCAAATAATTCAAATAAAACCTAAATCGTCGCATATGTTTATTAGATAATTCCAAGGAAGGGGATACTTTTCTAAATAATTCAAATGAAATCTAAATCATCGCGTATGTTCATGAGATAATTATTCCTAGGAAGGGAATACCTTTACAAATAATTTAAATGAAATCTAAATAATCGCGTATGTTCATCACCAAAATCATGGCGTATATATTATATCTATATAATATATAAAAATGAATCTTCATTTAAGTTGGTCATTGCATTATGCCTTAACGATTGGATTAAGTTTGCTATTTTTTTTGTTGTGTTAGTTATTGTCAGGAGAAGGTCCTTATGAATAGAAATATAGCAACTGGTAG
>NJDD01001047.1:120186-163142 GCA_002245505.1 Calephelis nemesis
GACAGACAGATTTATGTGTCAGTGAAGGATTCTCATAACCTTGATTGTTAACGCTTGGATGGTTAGGGCAGTGGTAAATAATTTACTGATGCTAAAGAAATTCGTCTGCTTGCTTGCCTTCCACACAGAACACGATTTTTGGTGTGTACTTCTTATCCTATTGATATTGTAAATGCATAAGTTTGTATGTTTTGTTACTTCTGCACAAAAACTGCTGTACCGATTTTTTTGAAATTTGTCACACACCTACAGGGTTACTTGTTTTATCACATAGGTTGGTTTTTATCCCGAAAATATGATCCTGTGAGACCATTAAATACGTGGGCAACGCCGCTGGCAACAGCTGGTCTCTTCTTAAAATTAACTATCTTTTTCAAATTATTTTTCTTGCTAAAACGTGGGAATTTTTTGAATGTTTAATAAATAACTCAAAACGCTCAAGGTAACGGGGGTAGTGAACATTCTTGAGAGTTTGAGTTTCATATCTTTGTCAGGTGTTCATGCGTCTATACATCAATTGTCAATTTCGTCATATTTTAGTGGCAAACGCAATTGTAAGAAAAGGCAAACTTTTGGAATTGAATTAATTTAATGTAATACATTAAAACAGAACTCAATAGGATATTGTACCTAATAACAATTTCAAAAAAAATAAATAGGTATAAGTACATTTAATCTGTATTATTTATTACTACAGCTACTAGATTACTATTAGTTAGAAAAATGTAGATTTAAAAATCTATTTAGCAAGAACTCCTACCTTTTTTAAATTGCATGTAACATCTAACATCTAACTTCGAAATCTAAATATGTTTGTATACCTTTGTTACAGGCATGGTGCAAATATGTGCGTCGTGCTATAAAAGCATACCGCACAAGTACCCCGCCTTCAGCGAAAACGGTGAACCTAACGCTGCGCACAATAACTCACATACCAATAATATTAGGTGAGTGAATACAATTTTATTTTTTACTTTTAATTTTTGGAATCAGATTAGAAGTTTATTTAGGAATGGAACATAATATTTACTTATGCAATAAACTTACTTAACGCAATTTATTAACTTATTTTCTACTGGACACTATTTTTTCTTTTTATTTTATATTGTTTCAAATTATTGAAATAAAACACATTGGAACTGTTGAATAAGAAAAACTGTTTTTTTATTATTAACATAACCTTAAAATGGCATGGGATCTAAAATGAGACCTTGTAGCATCCATCGAAACTATTAGTGCACTAACTTTTTTTGTTGTTTATTTGGTTTTCAAAACTGAGATACAGCTAGTACATTCTAATACATTACTTGATACTGTTTGGTGTTAAAGCTGTATTGGTGAAAACACATGATGTATGACATATAATTTGATTTATTTTATATCGATTAAACAGATTTAAGCCTTATGATATCAAGAGTCCGTCGGGTCAGGCGACGAAGCGACCGTCCAACGCGCTCTCCAGTAGTCCACATAGTCAGATTGTATCAGGAGAAAATGGAATGGGTTTATATAGGTATTTATTCTTATTCTATTTCATAACCGTGAATCTGGATAGTTCCTATCATCCATTGTTTTACATCCGCAGGTCACAGCGTAATGTCCAGGTGTTACTATACTTCCTCGAATAATTATATTACACAAATGTGTAGTAGCAATCGATATCACAGACTCTAGGATCACGTTCATTTAGTTTGTTGGAAGAGTTGTAACAGTCTCAACTTACATTATAATATAAATACAAAAATTGATTACATATTTTTTTAATGTAAGAGGAGGCAAACGGGAAGTGCGCCACTTGAAAGAAAGTGACCATCGCTCCCTACCGACTTCCCAAAATCCAGAAGTATCACAGCCAGGTTGCCGACCTTTAAGTTCGTTCTTCTTTTGAAAGTTTTTACGTCTTATCAATTTAGAAATATCGCCCTTGGTGTTACTCTTGCCAGAGGTAAGAAATGTCTTCGGAGTTGCACTATAATGGACCGCCACCGTGATGGCTTTAACTTTAATGCGATGTGGGAATGTGGAACTCAAACCAAGCAACTCTTCATGAATTAAACACTGAGAGATAACATTGAGAGACTCAAAATATCGTTAGTCGTAGAAACGTAACTTTTCGGGCTTCGATGCGTGTATCCGTTTGCAGGTTTACGGTACGGGTAGTTTACTGTATGTAGACAGGGTTAAATTTATTTACATTTTAAAATTGTATGTAATTTATAATTCAAATTGTGATAAGTATAAAACTATTTGTTGTGTTAACATTAAAAAAATGTGTACATAATTAAATGACTACTTTTATAAATATTAAAATATTAGCACACCACAATGTGGTAGAATATGTTGGAAAGCTTAAATAATTTTGATACAACTTCAACAGCAGTATTCCGCAAATGAATATATTTTTGATATTTTCCATCGTCGGCGCTTGGTAAAACTTCCAAATATTCATATTTTTAAATGAAAAACACTTGTACTGTTTTACGTATCACTTATACTTTATTATTTTATAAATAGCCTACCGGTTTCGCCTAATTACCTCTGTAATTTAAGTTCTAGCCCTGATGATGCTGTCAATAGCGAAACTGGTAGGCTATTATTAAATAATAAAGTATAAGTGATACGTAAAACAGTACAAGTGTTTCTTCATTTAAAATATGAATATATTTTATTTGCAGGTGCTACGTGTGCGCGGGCCTGTTCCCGCAGACGGCGATGGAGTGGCTGTCGACGTCGGCGGAGCACATGAACTCGCACGCGATGCACTTCCCCTGCCTGGCGTCGGGCGGCGCCGGCCGCGGCGGGCGCGTGCTGGCCTGCTCGCGGTGTGTGCGACACCTCGCGCGACAGTGGGAGCTGCTCGACGCCGAGCGAGTGCCGCTCGAGCACCGCAGGTACGGCCGGGGCCCCCTCTACAGTATAACTTACGGAAAAAAATATCTTCTCTCCCATATCCCAGAACAGGTAGGCAGAGGCACAACCAGGGCACCTACGACTAGCCGAAGATAGTCTCTACTTACGGATCACCTAAGTTACTTACGGATCACCTAAGTTACTTACGGATCACCTAAGCTAGTTACGGATCACCTAAGTTACTTACGGATCACTTCAGTTACTTACGGATCATTCTTTTAAACTGACCCCGAGATTAACGGCTACTGACGGACTACATCATTCTCGCTCCAAAACTAAGTATCTGGGTGTGATTAAGTAGCAATACAAGCACGATGTAGTCCCAGTAAAATGATGGCACTAAAAATGTGTGACGTTTTACGGTGAAGTCTTCGATAAACCCGGATTGATACCACCGCCTTACGCATTCCTGCCGCCATAACGTCATGACGTGTTCCGGTTCGGAGGGTAAGGTAGCCGGTGAACTTACTTTTGCTCGAGGCCTAACATCCCAGCCTCAGGTTGGTAATGCACCATTACCACCTTTGGTGTCTCTAGGCGGCGTGAATTTCTTACCATCAAGAAATCTGTCTGCTTGTTTGCCTTCCAATATCTTAAAAAAAAACTTAATGATTATATTTATCTGTCCTTTTCAGTTAGTACCGATTAGAAAGCTGATGCAATAATTTTACGATATTACCTGATAGTAAACTGTGTCCAATCAGAGATAATATCGTCTGTCGTATTTTATTTTGGTCAAATGTTTTGATAAAAAAATGCTATATTTTAATAAATTTTAATTATTATAAACAATAGTAGCAGTACGAAAATTTGATCTTCACTCGAAGCTACGTTATTACACAGATGCTTAACGTCCTAGTCTCATGCTGACAGCGCAGTATTTACATTTATACTGTCTTTTAATAAACATAGACTAAAATAAGAGTAAAGGTAACATTAAACTCGGTATCACATGATAAAGGCTGTAATTTCAGGTTGAACCTTAGAGTACTTAAGTCTATATCGTTAATAAGACAGTTAAAGCCGATAGCTGGCGTATATTTCTCAATCACGAAATCCGTTCGTTTGTTTATTATACTACTCAAAACATGTTATATTGTTTGTTTTTTTTAATTAATTGTTGGTTCATATTTTTTTTGTTTTCAGATATAATATCCCCTCACCCCTCCCTTCAAATTCGTCGTTAAACGGCGATCGTGTGATACCTACCCCACCTTCGACAACGTCTGATAGAACTGTAGCAAGTAATAGTGGTGAGTTGTTAATTTTTTATGGCTTTATAAATAGTAGAGTTGACATGCAAGGAGTAGAATACATTTCACAAAAAAATAGGCCGCTAAATATGTTGTTATATTTCTTAAGAGTTCCTTTTTGCGATGGTAATAGATATTTATAAAAATAAGTCAGTTTTTCTTTCCTGACGCTATAACTCCACAACGCACGAACCTATTTACACGGTTTTGCATTCGTTGAAAAGGTATAGGTCTCCGTGTGTTTTATAGCAAACAAAAATTAGGAAAAAGTCAACATTTCTGCTTGTAAAGCAGGAAAACAAAATGGCGAAACGGAGCTCGCCGGGTTTGCTAGTAATGTATAAAAACAATCTGAATTAGTTGTACAGGTTGTACTTTTATCAGTCTCAGGACCAAATAAGGAGATTATCAATTCGACTTTGTGTTTTTATTTAATTTTTTATCATTAGACAACTAACAAACCGATTTTGGATGGTTCCGTTTTGGAATATTGGCCATGATGTGGCGATGGTCTCATACAAATTTTACTTTTTTTTGTTATACATTGTAAAGCCTTAATGTTCATGTATGTTGGTGACATGCAAATGGATACCTCTATCAGTAAAATAAATTCGTGCTCCTCTTTTGTTTTGATCTAGTGTAATACTTTCTAAATGCTGTTTGGGCTTACTGAAGTTATCTATTTCGAATACCATTGAACATTATAAATATAGATGTAATGATGTTAACAGTTCGGCTATACCTATTGTTAGTACATTTTTAATGTCGAACATACATCCGTTGATCTTGACCGCTTTTCGCGTCTATTTTACTAAGTAAACTTTAATTTCAGCGAAACCAAATAAATAGACCAGAATCTCAACCAAAAATTGTTGTGTGCTTAGCAGCGTCACAGTAATTTTACTACTTTTTTTCTTAAAATGTCTTGAAGCAGTTCTTTTTCAACATTTATGTAATTATTTTTATTTATTTATCTTTATTGAACACCAAACAAAATTAATTGGTACGATAAGCGAACTTAATGCCTATTAGCATTCACCAGCATTCACCCTGTGGGTCAACAGACAGCTGATATACCTAGATATAAAAATAAAGTTTTTCGTTTTTCGTGAAAGGGTGGAACAATTTTGCTTATTCTTTTTAGTTGTCTTAATTATCAGTAGAGATTCCGAGATATCATTTTTATAAAAAAAGTGTAAGCTTAGTGGTACTTGAAAATTTTAAGCAAATTTAACGATAATATAAATTGCACGTAACTTCAGTTGGTTAAGACACAACATCTGTCGGGTTAGTTTGTGAGATCATAAAAACGAGATTTGTATATATAGAATTAAAACAAAAATCATTGTAATAACTCCATCTAATGGCACCCCCTAGCGTGTACGTCAATCTACTGTTTCCTGTGCGGGCTACATTCGGACCTGACGTTGGCGCGGATCCTGTACGGCCAGCCGCAAGGGAACGCGCCTTACTTCCCGTGTCTGCTCACACACCAGGTGAATACCGCATGCCAGCCAGACACACACATACAGACAAAAATACGCACACACAAACATGTACTCTGTGTACGCAGGCTCGTTGATACATTTATAAAAAAATGTGGCCTGGCTTCATTGCCCAGAAAAGCGATGATGTTCGTGTCAAAATTTATTGAGCAATGATTTATTTCTTCAAGCCAAGATGTATAAATATTATCAAAGAAATATAACAATAATATGAATAAACGTATATTTTGTTCCAGGCACATCCAAACGCGGAACAGTTACGAGAGAACGGTTCGGCTCTAGTCTGTACATTTTGTTACCATTCGCTATTAAATCAATGGAGGAGGTAAGTCGTTTTTACTTTGTACTTGTCTAGCCTCGTCAAAATAATAATGCCTTCCTGAAGATAGTTTTTTTACTGTCACAAAAATTAATCAATTATGTTAATAGAGATGATCCGAATAGCTAGAGAAACGAAGGTTTTTTTTCTTTTCTTTGGGTTTTGGCCTTCACGTTAGTATTTAGCCATTAGTCAAGTAAAAATTTTGCATCGAATTTTATATCAATTTTGATCAATCGATTTCAATTAATTATAATTAGTCATCAGTAATAAGTCGTCAGGAAGTCATGTCAGGCTCTTGGGTAAAGCGGTGGCTCATTACACAAGCTCTTTAATGAGATTTAACGGCAACGAGGAAATACACGATACGCTAATTTGCTATTTCACTGAACAAAATTGTACAAAATGCCACCAAAATTGACTAATTTCACTCAATATTAACACGAAATTCAATAATTATGAAAAAACTTCGACCATCTTTTCTTTCGATGGCGCCAAAACTCCGAAACGAAGGTTACAAATCAAATCGCGACAAATTAACAATGGCTTAGCCCATTATTAGGTTCAGCGCCATCTGTTGTATTTGTGAATAACTTGTATGGTTTTAGAAGGCTACGAATACTTTTACAACTACTCTTCAGTCGGACATAATGTTGAAGCATCAGCTTACTTGATACATGAAATGATTACTAATTACTTCATTACAGTGTACTAGGTTCGCTATTATAACAACACATAACATTCAGACTTGTTAAATTTAATAGTCTTTTAATAAAGTGGTATACAATAACAGTAGATCTTTTTTTTTTGTTTTATAAAAAATTTTTTTGTCATCTGCCAGTAGTCAAATTCTCAATTTCGCGATTTTGTGGAATCGGGGTAATTTGATGCAATTCAACTACTCGAGTACTTGGTCTTTGGTTTCTAAAAAATATCAACTTTTTGTTGCATCGATTCCAATCTAAAAAAGAACTTATACCCATAACATACTAATCCAAGAGATGTAGACATCCGTTGCACATTTACGAGAAAGCAGATTTTTTTGCAAATGGTTCGTTTCTGCGAACTGTTATAACATTTAACGTTGAGTATTAGGTATGCTGCATAAGGCGCTCTATGTCCCGTTCATATATTCAAGAATCGACTCGTCTGTTGATTACGGACAATAGTAATCGTAAGATATACTACGAAGAACTATAAGTAACGCTTCCTCAACACTAAATAAACTGCGAATAGTTATACTAACGGATTACGGTTCCTTGACTATAGGAACTGGGTGCTAGTGTTGTAATCGGAAAAGCTAATGTAAGTTTATGGTTGTAGGTACGAGGCGCTAGGCGGGTACCCGGCGGAGAGGCGGTCGTACAATACGCACGACTACCACTGTCACCTCTGCGGTATCAAAACGTATAGGAAGAGGGTGCGGGCGCTACCCATTAAGGTAAGAAACATGAAGCACTCACAGTAATGATATATCTTCTATCTATTTATCTTCGTCAATCTTTCATCTGTCATTCTTTTCACGTGACCATACCAGTAAAGCATGCCCTTTCTCATTTTAACACCAACAGTTTCTTTCAATCGCATATTTCTCGGATCATTAGCCCTATCATTTGACCGAATTAATCCCACTCTTATGCTTCTTCTGAGATACCCAACTACTACTACTATAAATCTTGACTTTTATCCCGACGAATCCCGGTCTATATTACGCCAAAACTACCCTTCGGCTACACTTTGCTCCGTCATGATAGGTCTTTCAAAGTGAGATTTCGTATCGTATTACACATTTACAGGAAGACAAACAAGCAAATGGATTTCTGATGGTAAGAAATATATGTTTTATGTGACATGTAGATCACAAAGGTTAATGAGATTGCTTGAGATTAATTTCTCTTCATATTAATCTATGTTTATAAAATAATATGCCCTGATTGACTGATTCATCATCGCCGAGCAAAAACTGTTAGAGTAACAGCCATGAAATTTGGTGAGTGGGGTCGTTTTATTTAGTAAATACCCACTAAGGACGGAATTTTGAAAATTCTACTCCTAAGGGCCTCAAATAGGGGTTGAAAGTTAGTATGGAAGATCGTTATTTTTTAAGTAGATACATGAAACTTTATGTATGGGCTACTGAGTAGATAAGTATTTAAGAGTTTCTGGAAATTCTATCCCTATTACAAAAGGGGTTAAAAGTTTTTAATGTGCTATAATCAGCTAATAATATATTAACTGCCACGCGAGCAAAGCCGCGGGTAACATTTAGTATTTTATAATTTAATGACTCATTATTGATTGTGAGATAATAGACGTCTCTGAGTGTGGCGTTAGATTCTTATTCGTCGTTTTTTTTTTTAATTTCTTTTTAATACACTTGTGATCTTGGAGTGATAACGTAATTATAATCTACAATTTAACATTTTTTGAAACCTTTATTTACAAAAATTCTGTTATTTCATAAACTTCATTTTTTAGGAACGATTTGACTTGTGTAACTTGTGATTTGTTGATTTTGTAATGATTAAAATATTTGTTGAAATGTAAATTCTTATTGAGGTATAAAGAAAGGAAAAAGCAAAATGCTATAGAGTTTTATTATATAATATTAGAGTAAGCTTTTTTGTAAGAAACCTTGCTTCTGGAGTAAGTTTTTGAATATAATGTAATAAAGACTAGTTTTCATAGGGTTCTAAAAGTTATTTCATCTAAATTGATCCGTTAAAATGTACTTGTATAGTGTGAACTGAGTCCTGGATGTAGATATCATTACAAATTGATCGTATTGTTACAGGAATTTCCATTTTTAATGCAAAGGCGGACTGAAAATTCATTATTATTAGAAAATGGCGACTACGCCGTAGTATGTTTAGATTGTTATGAAAGTTTAAGGTGAGTACGTTTTTTGTGTACAATTCATTTTGTATTTTTTGTTTTTGCTGTTAGATTTTGCTGGCATGTATTAATAAAAAAAGTTTTTAAAGCTAACATGAGAAGAATAGATGAAAGAGGGGGATTTCTTTATACTAAGAAATATGTGTCGCCTATATTGACACAGGTAATTAATGAGTTTCTAAACTGCGAGGTAGAAAAAGGCTTAAAGCTTCGTTGGTAGTAGTAGAGAAAATTTTCCCTCTTGTAAATTTATAAAAATTTGCAATTTAAAAAAAGAAATACATTTCTAGTTTTATTTCAATTTCATTTCATAGCAAAATATTTACAAAAATAGGACTCGCTTAATGAGCGATCAGAGTATATCCTATCCATGAATGGTCACCTGGTGTGCCACGTTGCTTTCAAGTTTGTGATCGTAACTAGCTAGGCAGTGATGACAAACGGTAGAGGTAGAGTACTGTATAGTATGTGTGTGTTGTGTCGCAGGACGCAGGCGGCGGACTACGAGCGGCGCGGGGTGCCGGCGGAGAAGCGCGAGTACAACTGGCTGCAGCAGCCGCCCCCGCCCGAGGACAGCGCAGACGTCACCATCGCGCGACTGCCCTCCGGCGACCGCTCCGACAAGCTGGTGAGGGCACACACACACACAACAACCTACAAACAGTAAACTACCCACAAATATTAGAAACGGTACACTCACACGTACATGCACATCGGATCTCCAAGCGGATTTCGCGGTGCTGCAGTAACAAGCGCTGCGGCAACACGAGTTTAAACGTTGTTTTGACGTGACAACGTCTTAAATTAGGTTGCGGCTCGGATTCACTCATGAAAAAGTGTAACGGCCGGTAACGTTACGACGAGTCACCGAACGAGAGAGAGGCCCGCCGGAGCGGCGAATGTCTTGCGTCTCTCTCCCACTCTTTAATAATATTCATATCAATAAATATTCTACCGAGAAAAAGACGTTGTCACGTAAAATCTTCGCATGTGAAACCGACTTTACAGGCAACCATTTTTTACAAACAAAAAATGACACGAGCGTATTCATCGTATGCTTGGATTAACCAACGCCATGAGACCTACTTATATTATTCGTAGACGACGTAGTTATTGCAATTCGAAATGACATGACAAAATTTCTTTGATGGCGAGTAGATGAGTATTTTATCAAATTGGCTTAGTTTCCGTACCGTTCCACATTTTCACTATGCCTACACCCACTCACACATGCACATAACCTCTAGATTACGAGTAGCCAAAAGAGATTTACAACAACCCGTAGTTATGCCCTCTTCTATAAAATTTATTACCTTTTGAAAATCTCAAAGTCAACTAGATGTAAAATAAATAAATAAATCTAGACAAATTACACAAATTGATCTCATCCCAAAGTAAACAAATTATATACTTGTGCTATGTGTGTTAGACAACGGTACAAATACATAGAAATACGTTGGAGGGTAAGGTAGCCGGTAAACTGACTTTTGCTCGAGGCCTTACATCCCGGCCTTAGGTTGGCAACGCACCATTACCACCCTTGGTGTCTCTAGGCGACGTGAATTTCTTACCATCAAGAAATCCGTCTACTTGTTTGCCTTCCAATATTATAAAAAAAAATAAAAAAAAAATACATATATACATACCAGTACAATTTCATCAATCATACATGTCGATGTTCATCACAAAAATGCTTCCCTGTTCGAGAATTAAACTTGAGCCTCGCGATTATTTAGCGTAGTTAAACCCTCGACCAACAAATCGTTCCTCCTCGTTCTTAAATGAATCCTGAAAATCCTCTAACATAAAGTATCTTGACGCCCATATCCCCGAAGAGGTAGGCAGAGGCACAACCAGGGCACCCACGACTAGCCGAAGACACTAAGTCCCACAATGTGATAGGTGGCAAGCCTATCGCCAACCGGGCACATTTCCAATCCCGACCAAATTTTTTTTGTTTTTATTAGAAAATTGGAAAAATCCAATTTTCTTTTTGTTGGCCGACCCGGGATTCGAACTCGGGACCTCATGCAGTCTAGTCCAACACCCGGACCGCTAGACCACAGAGGCGATCCCCAACATAAGCAGTTCCAATATTTAAATGTTGCTATACATGCAATCTACGATATCAAAGCCGCAGCCGAGAATAAATTTGATTTGATTGCCATCGCTGACCTTGACCTTTTGTCAACGTGCTTGAGCTTCGTATCATGCCCATTATATTATGGCGTGGCGATCTCAGGCGAAGATATTTCTTACCTCGCTCATACGACACCTTTGTAGAATCAGTTATCAAGGACGGTTTTTCCAAGCAGGTACGAATGAGGAACCTTCAAGAAAAGTCGTACTCATTCTTTGTCAGCAACCCATCTGTGATACTCCTGGTTTTGTGGATATCCATGGACAGTGGTGATTACTTCCTATTAGGTGATTTACTAGTTCGTTTGCCACCTCTTTTGTAAAAAAAAGAGTTAACAAAATTAGCTCAATCTCCTCATACAGCTTTCCAATCACACTCAGTATCATTATTTTTTGGTGGTAACATGTGTTATTATCGTACATGCACGTATACGTATATACACGCAAAGGAATACGCATTCACAAACGTATACGCACACATACGCATTGACATATAATTATATAAATTCACAAAAATAATTTGATTAACAAATATAATCTTTAACCAGATACCTCAATCCCTGGTGATGTCTCGGAGTACGCCCAAAAGGAATAGTCCGAAACAGAACGCGCTAGCGGATCGAAGACTACCCACCAAATTAGAAAAAACAGATTCAGGTGAGTCGAGTAATTTTTTTTTTTTTTTTTTATAAATAATGTTTCATCAAAACGGTTAATCATTACGATTCTAAGGGGACTGTGTACTTCTCAATTTCATATGGGCTACGGTGTCTCTAAAAGTGACTCCAGTAAAGTTAACGTCTGCAAATATTTGGACCACTTTTCCGTTATAGTGAATGTTGTTTGTGTTCTAATATTGTGTTTATATGAATAAATGCTGGAGCTACGTTACTTAAAAACGCGATACTGACAAAAAAAGTAAACTCTCCATAGACAGACATACATCCACGTGTAGTATGTTATTGGTTGAATATCAATTTTAAACAGTGTTAGCTAAACAGGTGTAAGTGTTTGTTGTAAGGCGGCTGATGTTTAAATTTTTAAGGAGGAAAAAAAACAACATGAACTAAATTAAACCAGCGCCTTCTGACGCCGACGTTCTTATAAAATCGGCGCTACGATGTTGCCATAAATCCGTACGTCGACATTTCGTGAAAAAGATGATAAAATTAAAATATCCAACTTATTATTAAGCGCCTACCGGTATTTGATTTTTTCGCAACCAGAATGTTCGAAATTTATTATTTAAAATAATAATTCCACTTTATTGTGTCGTAAATTGTGAAACAAAGGTTAGCTTAAAAAGATATTCTTCAGATGTGTCCTTAAACTCATTAAATTATCCCAAAATAATCTTAAGCATTATTTATTCGGCAATCTCGGAGCAGGGCTCTTAAAAATTTCATGAATATTATTAGCTTTTCTTGTACGTTGAAAGATTCATTTAATATTTGATCTGTTTGCAAATACCCATCTAATCCTGTAAGCAATAAGATCTAGAATTAAGTAAGTTTGTCGAAATTGAGCGGTGTTTTGGTCGGATATGACGACAGGAACCCGACGATATCAACATATTGGTATTCCGTAGATTGTTTTCGCGTGGTTGAAGTTATAAGCTGAAGGCCCGATTTAAACAAATACACGTTTTCATTTCACATTTTTACTCTAGACGAAAAAAAGGATATTCTTTAGTATTTTTCTCTGTGGCGTCAAAACTTTTTAACGGATGGTCCGTTTTTTTGTTTCAAAGCTGATGTGATAGAAATAGTTCTTAGATACATTACAAGTATGTTTTGTTGGGGGTTATTGAAAGTTTTAATTTTGTATGTTATGTATCCCATAAAACTAGCTGTTGCCCGCTTGGTTAATGGTCCTACAGGAACATTTTTTCGGCATAATATTATCCTGTGTGTTAATCCAAGTCACTCTCTACGTGTGTGCCAAATTGCATGAAAATCGGTTCAGCGATTTTTCGTGAAAGAGTTACAAACAAACAAATATACAAACTTTCGCGTTTATAATATTAGTAGGATACTATACTTGAAGGCAAACAAGCAAACAGACTACCTATACATAAGATATAGATAACTGTAACGATGCGCTGCAATCCGAGATAACTTATAGAAAACTGTTTTATTAAGATTTTATACATAATCATTGCTGCCATATTTTTTATAATACACCGAAATAGCAGACGGCGCTCTTGATGGTAAAATAAAACCGTCGTCTATAGACACATAATTAGTACATAATTGTAATTAGTACATTACATTACATGTGCTTCGCTATCTTATGGCCGATATCTTAGGCCATGAGTGCAATTCTATCTTCTGCCTGACTATCACGGAACATCGTGTCTGCGAGATTTGATGATATGACAAAAGAAATAAATAAGGTGGTAGACCAATTCTGCCAAGAGGTTAATGGTAGTGATTATTAATTAAGTTGTCTTGATTAAATATTGTGCTGTATTTATTATAACTAGTAGTCGCCCATCGATCGAAATTCGACCGTAATACATTTTCATATCTTGTTGATAAGAACGCCATCTGAATTTCTCAAGACCAACTACTTTGTTTCCAAATTTTTAGTGCGCCATCTGTAATCTTTTATCGTTATCATCAATATATTTGTTTGTGTGTGTCAAATGCATGGTAGTATGGCTAATGTTTTGTTTATTGATTTAATTTACTATATAACCCTTATTATTGAAAAATATTAGCATTTTGCAGTTCTTCTGCACATAAACTATAAGTGTGCCAAATTTAATGCTCCTGCGTCCTCGCAATTTTCGTAAATAGGGGTCCAAAGTTTTGGCATTACGTATTAATATATAGATAGTCCCCGCTGTGAGTTTATAACTTGGACGCTAATATTCATCGAATGCCGTCATCCGACGCAGTCATATGTCGGAATTGATTCGCGGCACCATTCTCTAATGTATGCAATGTGCTTGATATACTCGATGCAAATGCCCCACCGCAATACGTGGTTCCAGTATGTTACATATTACGTTAGCTTGCCGTACATCTAGTTACGTTTGTTGGAACAATTGTTAATATCGAATAGTTACGGTAAATCGTAACTATGGTCTGAAGTGTTTTTTTGTATAGGTCAGATTTTCCCTCTGCGTTAAATTCTGAGTCTTTCTTTAATTCCAAAATGTGTTTCTTTTTTAATAATTTTTATATTTTCTACAAACACTTTTTTATGATATTGGAATGCAAACAAGCAGACGGATTTCCTGATGTTAAGAAATTTACACCGCCTAGAGACACCAAAGGTGGTAATGGTGCGTTGTCAACCTGAGGCCGGGATGTTAGACCTAGTAAGTAAGTTTACCGGCTACCTTACCCTCCAAACCGGAACATGTCATGACGTTATGGCGGCAGGAATAGGTAAGGCGGTGGTACCAATCCGGGTGACTCGCTGCTAAACTCTACCACCTAGTCAGATGTAACGGTGTTAGTGAAAGTGAGCCTATGCTCGCCTTTTACTTGCTGCCTGGATGGAAGGCAGATGGTCTGTTTTACAAAGGAGCCCAGACCAACACGGGTTATTGTTTATGTTGCCTGCATGTATACTTTTAACACCTGTGCAACATAATTTTAATTCTTTTACTTATTGTTCATTGTTTAATACTACTCTTTAAAGTTTTGATCTTTAAACTGCCCTTCATTTTGGTCCGGGTCCTGTTTGTAGAATAGATTATCTGCATCTCTACCTACCTAGTAAGAGACGAGCATAGGATATAGGATAATGTGTCATCACCAACTAGAGCACTGGTGGTAGAGTCCTGTGCAACAACCTGCTCGCGTAGGGTTTCACCGCCTTGCCTGTTCATGCCAACATAATGCCACATGAATGGCTTGTTCCAGTCTGGTAGGATAGCCGGTAAACTTTCATTTAAGGCCTAAAAAACCTTCCATAGGACCTATAACATGCATGGTGACTATAGACCACGTTTGTTCGTTCGTATCTTTTACAATCAGGAGAACAATGTGTTTGTTCGTCCATAAAAAAATTCTTATAAATAATACTATTCCATTTAAAATGCTATTGACTTAGGAAAAGTGCGTTGTTTGTATATCGGGTAATAGACCATCTGCCTTCCTGCCAGGCAGTCGTAAAAGGCGAGCATAGGCTCACTAACATCGTGACATTCTACTAGGTGGTAGAGTTTCGCAGCGACTCGCCCGGATTGGTACCACCGCCTTTCCTATTCCTGCCGCCATAACGTCAGTGCTTGTCGTTGACGTGTTCCGGTTCGGAGGATAAGGTTGCCGGTAAACAAGTCTATTATCTAAGCTTCAGGTTGGCAACGCACCATTACCAACTTTGGTGTCTCTAGGTGGCGTGATTTTTTACCATCAGGAAATCCGTTTCCTTGTTTGCCTTCCGATATCATAAAAAAAAAAAATAAGGAAAATGTAAGCCAAATGCCTTATAATATGTAATATTAACAATATATAATATTAATTATATTCACATTAAAGCACGACAAACTTCAATCTTTCATTCAGAATGCCACCACTAATGTACCGGTACTTTAAAAATTCAGAAAATTTAAGTAAAAATAGACTGGCAGCTCGGAAACCAAAAACAAATCGGGATCGATATATTATTCTATCAATATTAAATCTTATTCGACTGACATCAATTGAGTACACAATGAAAATCCATATCGCTATACATTTTGGGAGCGGTGCCAAAATACAGCTCTCATATCCAGATACGAAATGCAATCTTCAAATATTGTTTGGAATATTTTTTTACATTCTGTTTTTATTATAATTTTGTCAAAGCTGTGCATTTTATTGTATTCACACGAACAGATTTTATATTTCTTTTTGTCAATAAGGCAATATAGGTATAGTAGTTATACATTAGACATTAATGCAGATAAATTTATTCAAATGAAATGTATGAATTAACTTTAAATACAATCTCTCTTACTTGAAGTTCAATCGCCATTTGTATTACAATTTCTTTAAGTAAAGGTTTTGTTTTAATTTTGTGTATTTAAATAATAAATGTTATTGTTAAGAATCTGACCTATAAAGTATTTCTATTGTAAATCATGGTGTGTCTAATATATCCATCCAATAATAAAAATCCATCTCGTCAGCAAAAATCAATAAATGACAGTAGAAATTAAAAACCAAAAAAAAGTTTGTTTTATGTAGACTTAATTAACATGATATTTGCAGATGTACTATTATTCATCACATACAAAATATATATAAAACTGTTTGTCCTTTTGTAAAATCATAATAACATTAACATAATAACCAAAATAAGCTTTATCAAAGTACGGTATACCAAAATATTTTTACAGTTGTTGTCTGTCCGTCTGTCTGTTTGTTCCGGATGATCTTTGAGACGACTGAACCGATTTTATCAGGTCTTTCACTGGTAGCTGATGCAATAAGTTTTAACTTGGGCTACTTACATTACATACTTACTTAAAAATCCTTAAAAAATATAAATTTTTATTATATTCGCGTAAAAAAATACTGAAAAACGAAAAATGACCCAAAAATAAAAAAAATTGAAGTCTCGGGCACTATGTTAGTATATTTAGATGTTGTTCACAGCTATGCCCTCGTATTATAGTTATTCTAGTCTCCCTTTAGACCTCGCATAGAATAGATATCGGAATAAAAAAAAAATTATGTCACTCTCCAACCGCCTTATTAGACCCACACCTAATAATTATACCATGAAATCGCTCCGTTGCGACGCAACTTAAACTCTCGTAAAATTCAGACGAAAATATTATAACCACTTTCTTTTCATACTTGGTTTTAAAAGTAGCAAACATTTTACTAGAGTGTGTATGTAACAGTGGCATAAGCACCTAGACAAGTTTATATAGAGGCAGGGTACACGTTTGTTCAGCTGTGTCGCTAAAAGTCGGATTGTGCCGGCCACTACACTGAAGTGCAATACTTAGGGAGGGCCTAAAGGCTAAAGTTATTTGTCGATAGTTTTATTGGTATAGTTGATTAATACTTGTTTACTTACGGCCAATGTTAATAATGTATCACTAAAGATGGATTTTATGCAATCGAGATAGCTGCGTATCCGTTGGCCTATCCTATACCTAGTATAAGCCGGCGCAGCTATTGCCATATTTATCCTGTCCCCAGATATGTTATTGACAAGCGATATCATTAAAATGGATCAAAATATCAATCCTGAACAACAAATTTTGGCTTAGGATTGATTGTTAATATTGGCCGTTAGAGAATAACATTAGATAGGTGGTTTTCATGATAATACATTAAACATATCACTAATAGCTGTTCAAAAACTTTGTCTAAATACAGCTTTCTTTCAATATCTATAAAAACTAAAAGTTCGCAAGAGTTTTATTTGTATTTTTAAATGTTCTTGTACTGTATTACGTATCACTTATAATTTAGTATTATATAAACAGATTGTAGATATAATATTTTTTATCTTATTACCAGGGCTAAAACTTGTTGTGAAACAGAAGAACGATAAGCAAAACCAGAAGGCTATTTATATGATAATCAATTATAAGTGATACTTTAAAAATAAGACAAATGTTTTTTTAATTTAAAAAGATGAATATTTAAAGTTGTAAATAAACACTAAGCGCCGACGATAGATAATATTTTTTTTTCACAAATAGCGGTATTAAAAAAGATATTTTTATAAAATAAATATATTTTATAAGATGAAATCTTAATATATTTTTCTCAAAAATCGGTTAATTACGAGTGTAGTTCATGTGCATAAATTGTTAAAATATCGATATCGATATAACCGGCGAACGTCTCTAAAGCTACCCTTTGTTCCCGAGGGTAGGGCTCTCGTGCGATGTTGTCGATACGCCTTTGTCTTTGTTTTGCCTTCGCAGCACTGCACCAGATTTTATCCCCGACAACGGTTCTACGTGACGTTTTGTTTTGCTTTTAAGCTGTGACATCGTTATTGTACCCACTTTCAGTTAGGAGG
Organism: Calephelis nemesis; assembly: GCA_002245505.1. Lineage (NCBI taxonomy): Eukaryota > Metazoa > Arthropoda > Insecta > Lepidoptera > Riodinidae > Calephelis > Calephelis nemesis. The sequence goes on from NJDD01001047.1 coordinate 138,195, forward strand.
GCGAGATAATTTTGTGGAATTACTAAATCTCTAGCACCTCTATACTAGCAGATAAACTGCCTACCTAGAGGTTTGTTCAGATATTCCATTAATTTGCCGTCTGTTTGTATATGAACTGTAGTAAAGCACTAAATTTCCAACTAGTTTTCTTTATAAGAATCCTGAGATGCATGTAAAATCTATTAAATCTACGTTTCATTATAATCGGTAAACTATCGAAAATATTTCAATGGAAGGTAAGATGGAGCTGGCGTAAGCGCCGTCTGACTTTCCACAATTTTTTTGTTATCGCAGAAAAAAAAATTCTCTGAAAATGTTAAAACTGTGAGTATTGTGCAGCTGTCCGTGTAATGAATATGAAATAAATCAATCATTTTTACAAACACTAACAACCCCGAAGATGTCGCTCCTTACAAGATCAATACGTCTTATGTCAAATATGCCGAAATATTTACTGTATATCTATTTTTATCTGCCAAGGATCTCGTATACAGTAACATGCATTAGGTGCTGTGTTGTGTCTCTCTTATATGCGGCTATTTTATAGGCGATAGCGAATTTATTATGGTCATTTTTAATTTGTGATCTCGCATTTAATTTGTGTTCTGTGTAATGAAATGGTCGGCTATGTGATAGGCGGCATGTTTCTTGTTATCATAATCTACACACATTTCATCTGATTTTACTCTTATAGCATATGCAAGTACTCTTTTAAAATTGTCAAAATTCTTATCCTCCATTCAATTCAACTTGCCACGTAAAATAGTTTAATAATTAAATATTTACAATAACCAAAATTTCTGTGACATGATTGACACTTTTGATAATTGACTTAACGTTTTTTTAAGTTAATCGCGTTTAAATTGGATGGTGAAATCCAGCCTTAGTAGTTTATTTTATTTTTCAGAAGTAATGTCTACATAACTGAAATAACCGCTATTTGGTTGTGACTTGGACGGCAGCTATCACGGTATGCCTTCGTTTTATTGGACGTCGTGAATAATTTACCGTCGAGGGCCTAAGATGGGGTTGGAGGGCCCCGACCTGTGACATGCACGTTTACTGTTCAGTTTGGGGGCACTTTGTGTCAAGTTTTTGTGTGTGCGATATCTGTGGCACGAATTTTATACGTAGTCGATTAGAAAACAGGCTTTCGACAAACAAACGCGTGAAGTGTCAAACGATCGACTGACACTGTCAAACGACTAATGTGTGACGGTTACGAATAGAAATTAAAAAGAACAACGAGCAACAATAGAATAAGGAATAATATGAAAATGTGTAGAGAAGATCTGCTTGCTCCAGAATTTTTTGTACTTGTCTTAATTTTACATACGTTAACGTAATCGATTCGAAAACACCAAAACTTCGTGCGAAGGATGCTGTATCGAATATTGCGCTCCACATTTTAAATTACAAGTACATCAATGGGACCGACTTGGGGGCTAATTCAGAAAGAAGGAGAGTAATCTCGTCATTTTCAAGAACTCTTTGCGTTGCTATCAGAATCAGGAAAAAAAATTATCCACTTGAACCATACAAATGGTACTTGTGCGCATCGATATTTATGTACCAGCTGGGTAAGAACATTTAGGCATTCGGGGAATGGATTATTACAAACCAGACTGCTGGTGGTAGAGTTCTGTACAGCAAATCCGAGCAGGATCCACTGCCTTACCTATTATTACCGCCGCCCGTAATAACTCTTTCAGATTTTCAGTCTCAGTTGAAATGTTTTTCCTGGCTGAACGTTCTCGTTCCTTCTATTTTTTTTTTGTATGTTTTTTGTATTCAATGTCGCACATAGAATTTGTCACTATTTTATGATGTTGGAAGTCAAATAATTGGAGAACTTACTGAAGACGTTCAGATACATCCACTGTCTTCCTTTTTACTGCCGCTTCGCCTAACTTTGGTGTAAAATATCCTCCGAAGCTCAACAATCACATCTCAAATTTATAACTCATCTTTGTTATCGCTAGACGACGTGTACGTTAATCATAAAAAATGTCTTTTATATTATAAGAAACAAAAGAGTTTTAGGTACGTTAAAGTAATAAAAATAAAAAGGTATACTCACTTAGATAATTCCCGCCACCCACAAACGCTGAACGAACCAACATTTCAAATCTCAAAAGGTCTTTACTAAATGGACATGTCTGATATAAAGCTGAAATATTGTTAAGTTGCAGTTCCCACGAGTTGGAACTCTATTACAAGGGTGCAGAGTAGAAATCTCCCTGGAAAAGTGTACCAGTTTCAACCACCCAGTATCAAGATATTACCGCGCTGCTGCCCTCTTTTTTTTGAACGTTTAATCTCGGCTCTCTACGTTTTGACTGTTCTCATTGTCATACGATACGGCACGCTATTTGCCACGCTATTGAGACATGACAATGAATTAATAAACATGGTTTTGTGACACTCACGGTTTTAAAAAGTTGTTTTGATGGCTTAGATTTAAATTCAGGCTTCAATCTTGTTAGTAGTGACAACTCTATTTAAACTGATCTAGTAAATTTTGCATGGTACAAACAAACAGACGAACTGATAAATGGACATGTTTCCTAAAACATGGAACACGTTTAACTAGAGTACCTATCTCAAAAATCCTACTCAAATTAATATTCATGAAAATATAGTTAATGTAGTCAGTTTTTCACAATGAATAAATTTTACTCATAAAAAAAGAAATTGTTTAAAGCTCGAAAAGTATTTTCTCAAAAAAGATATAAAATCTGAGCAAATATTACGCAAGCAATGGATACAATTGTTGCGCATGCGCGGCAGCACTGCGTCCAGCCTCGTCTGTTGCCCGTATCTACCAAATGGAATCTCTTTTTCAGCCGTTCACACAAATGTAAAGCTATCTATACGAGAATACAAGAGCGTCGGTACTCTCGTATCTTTCTATTGTTTTATGAAAACTTTTGAATATATATTTTTTTCGGCCTTCAAAGCGGAAAATTTTCGCTTGTATCTTAATATGTTTGAGTAGTTCTGTTTTCCTGCGTTTTAAAAGATCTCAAGTCTTAGAAAGGTGGATGGGATGTGTTATAGTGAAGATTTTTTTAATAATACGCAGCTTGTAAAAGGCGAGCCTATATATAAGCCTATGCTTACCGTCACAAACACCGTGATATCTGTCTAGGTTGTAGAGTTTGGCAGCGACCCACCCGGATTGGTACCACCGTCTTACCTATTCCTCTCACCATAACGTTATACCGTGTTCCGGTTTGGAGGGTAAGGTAGCCGGTAAACTTACTTTTGCTCGAGGCCTAACATTCCGACCTTAGGTTGGCAACGCACCATTACCACCTTTGATGTCTCTAGGTGGCGTGAATTTCTTACCATCAGGAAATCCGTTTGCTTGTTTGCCTTCCAACATCATAAAAAATATATATTAATCTAAGGAATGAGCTCATCATTACGATTCTGAAATCGTATAACGCGGAGGCAATATTAAAAAATACAATAAAAATGGGATATAAACCATTGTTCACATCAAACTATCCTACAAATAAATAAACATAATTATTTATTTTCCTCTTAACCGATTTTTACACAGATTAAAGAATTTAGATTATCGAATACATCTTACCATGTCTAGAATATCTATATACTTAGCCATAAGCAACACCGCCTCCACCTCCCTAGATAAAGACTGTAAACACACAACTTATAAATTGAAAATAAATTGGGGCGGTTCAGAGCTCTTGGGATTTATGTAAAATTGGCAAACTTCTTCCGTTCGGCGAGGGTCGTGTGTCGGATTTAAATTATCGATTGTCGATAACAACTAGATAAAAGTTTGCATTTTTGTATTATTTGTAACTAACTCTTCCGGCGATCTGTGTTTCGGCCGATACTGACAACTAATAACAGTTGTATTAAAAAATAAAATGTTCTCTTAGTTTTTCTAATTTTTGGCATTTTAAACCTTTTAGTAAATTTTAGAAAGTTCACTAATATTTCAAAACTAAATTTCAAACTAAATTAGTTTTACAGAATTTTGATTTACCAGTCTATGCTTTTTTGAATTTTAGCTGAAAAACTTGTTAGTTTATTAGCAAAGTTATTAGTATTTCATTTTTATGAATATAGATTTCTACAAAAAAACTTTTGGCGTGATAATTTTTCCACATACCTGCAATTTTAATAAATTAATGTCTAAAACTAAGAAAATTATTGTTTGCTTTGTTAAAATTTTTTTTCAATGGCTTCGTATTTTTATAAGTGAGATTGAGATTATTATATAATGGGCTACGGAGAATGAAAGAATAAAAGCCTATAGTATTGACTAGTAGCTGTAGAGCTACGAGATAACTCAACTTCCGGTTACGAACGTAGCGCTGCTGCTTGTGTCTGCTACGAAGATAACAAATCAGCTAACTTGAGAGTTATTTGTTTATATTACTTGGGCTTTCATTAAAGGAAAAGGAAAGGCCCAAGTTCCTACCCCAAGATTTTAATAATGTCTTTCTATCATTGGATTAATGACACAGACAGTTAAATATGACAAATAGGAATTTCTAAAAATCTCTGATGTCTCGCTATATCAAAGACCGAGTGCATCATTTGAATATTCATGTAAAGTTATATGTTTGATATCAGTATTATATTAAACAGAAAGCACTATGGTTTGACCCTGTGCAGCAATTAGTGATCATAATCTAACAACGCTCGAGACCAATTAAATCGGGAATTTCTCGTTTTCTGAGGTTTAATTGGTCGGGGGCGGAGTCATTATTTTATTGTTCTATAGTAGCGTATGAATATGTTTAACTAGTTGCTTTCCGCGACTTCGTATACAATTAAAAACGACTTTTCGTGGTAAATAATGGGTAGTTCTTCTCACATTAAGATATTAACCCAGCTAAACTATTAACATTTAGCAAAAATCCGTTCAGTAGTTTTTATGTGATTGCGGAAAATAAATCCTCGCTTTTGGCTCTATATCCTGTATTATGTACATATTTAGTTCCTTTACTCTTTTATCTTTACTTCTATGCTAATATTATAAAGAGGAAAGGTTTGATTTTTTGTTCGTTTGTAATGAATAGGCTCCGAAACTACTGGACCGATTTCACCTTTAGAATGCTACATTATCCCTGAGTGACATAGGCTTTGTTTCATCAAAATCGGTGCAGTAGAAGCCAAGTTACGCAGGCGAAGCTGCGTGAAACTGCTATTATACATAAAAAAATGAATCCCTGGTTCGCGTTGTAAAGAGATTTCGCATCACGACTGAACGGATAAACTAATTGTACTAAATGGTTTTTTTTAGTGTTAGTTATTGTCAGAAGAGGTTCTACTTTTGTCAAAATGTAGGGAACATGGGAAAAAAGCTTTAATCCATACAAACTGTTGGTAGCTGTTAAAGAGAAACGATATGAACTTCGCCGGGTTGACTAGTTGTATTATAGATATTACATTAATGTGGCTTACATTAATATCAACTCTTACGAAATTATAAGTTATTTTAATAAACTTTAGTGCGTTTCGTAAAGGTCATGTTTTTATAAACGATCTCTTGTACCCGAAAATTAATAATTCGAGAATACATAAGTGCTACAACACGGACTAGCCCGATAAAAATATTACAAAGAAAATTTCCTGCAAAAGTAATTGAAAGACATTTTTGTTGCTCACTACAGTTTTATTACGTTTTATCTCGAAACTCTAACAATATTTCTATGAGAGGAATGCTTTTAGCGCACTAACAAAGATGGCTTTGTTACAGTTTTTAATGTACTTTACATTATGCCTCTTGAAGGCATCCGCGGTATAAATTATTTATTCTCAAGTTGGCTACGAGTGCTGCGAGACGGTAGACGCGAGACTGGAATTATTCACAATGACTGTACTCGCCAAATGTATACTCAGTAGTGTTGTATTAGAATCGGTTATCGATAAATAATTTATAAAATTATCGAATATTATATTTGCATAGAAATTTAAGAATGGACACAAATAAATTCATTTAACAACGTTCATTGAACAAGACGATGATTTGATTGTAGTATTGTTAATTTTAATTCTAATCACCTCTAATGTCTTATGTTAAAACTAATTTGTGGAAGGTTATTGCTTTTATATTTTTTTTTCTGACATTTTTCTCAATAATCACTGAGATTTAGGTACTTCGCTATATTTAGGTGCTAAAAACCAAACTTAAGCCATACATGGCTTAAAAACTTACACGACCGTTTATCTGGTGTGTAACTTCATTTTAGTTAGCAAAAGTGAAGTTACACACTAGATCAACGGGCGCGTAAGTTTTATTAGTAAGGGGGCTAAATTTCCCAGCCTCAGATTAACAGCATAGATACCGCTTTTACGTTTATATACGACGTTAATTCCTTACCACACTCTTTGTATGCTTTCAACAATTATTATGTAGGTACGAGTATGTGATCCGTATAGATAAAATGACGTTACATCACTAAAAGAACTCGGGTGGGGTACAAGTTACCTCGTGATTAGCAGTGCTACTCAGTTCCCGCTCTGTCGCTCCCGCTGTCGTAGCTATTCTCGACAAATCGTAGTGATGTTACAGCCTTATAATAACCATATGTCGATACTTGGTCGACTATCTCGTAGTTAGCTGTATTGGTAGTAATTTTGTTGCGCATATACATACTAAACTAAGCTATCGCTATTTTCTTTCAACGAAAGTACTTTTTTAGTGCTGTCAGAATAATCTGTGCACACAATTCTAATGAAGTTTAATCTATCATTCGAAAAAAAAAAACGTTGATTATATGTTTATGATGACTGATGTTTATGATAAACTGTGATGTTCACAGTTTGTCCTGTCCGGACTAAAATGTCCCATTTCTTTTGGTTTTGTTTCATTTGAAAATGATGGCATGCATATAAAAAGAGTTTACTTTGTGAACAGCAGAATCATGAACAGTGTATGTACTGTATAGTGTATTGCACTACACTGTTGGTGTACTATGTTGTACTACTGCATTATATACCCTTAACTACACTATACTTTAATAAATTAGGCTTTTAGCTCTATCGCATGCGACAACATTTCGTTATGATGATGGATACGATAGATAAAAAATAATAGTTAACTGTGGTGATAAAATAATCCATACGGTTTTATTTCGATTATAAGTAAGATTATGATTGTACGGAATGCATTTAAATTCGAACTCGTACTCCGTCTATGATCTGAATAAGGTCTGTCAAAAAGTGTTTAACACTGATATAAAGTTGATATAAGACTAAAATTATATTGTGCAGGATTATTTGTTCTTTTACCACAAATTGGAATAATATTTAATTTACATAATAGCCATTTTTTTTTAATTTACAAAATATGCATATGTATCCAGATGCTTTTCTCCAAAACTTTTCTTCTCCTGAACCTTTAAAGTGATGACGTGGCCTTGGGGTAACGATAGATAATTTTGATTATAGTTATAATCTAATATTGTAATTATTAGTGCAATATAAAGTGTATTTTTCTCATTAAATATATCTGATCACCTGAGCTCCATCACGTCCCTACTGAAAGCAATGTATACGTGTTATAGGTGTAAACAATTTTCCACGTAGTGGTCGGTATTTGCGAGTGCCGCTCGGTTGATGGGGCGCGGGGCGGACCACCCTCAACTTGACGTTAGCTGTATTGACGGAGACGCCCTCACATATTCAACTGATACACTTTGGCCTTTTGCTTTTGCTGGTTCTTACCGAATGCCTAATTGGCAAACTTTGCCAACAGTGAATCTCTCTTTGTACATTCCTTTAAGGATTTGAATAAAATCATTCTAGATAAATTTTATGCGTCCCAACATCGTTCCTGTCTATTATCTTTTTTGCTCAGGCTTTTATGAATGAATATTAGACAAAAAAATGAGATTGAAAAACTAAGCATTCAAGATCAATGTGCTATTTATAACTCCTATCTGATCATTAGCTCACTTAGGAGTAGGTAATGGGCTTATGCTAATAAAGTTTACGTTAGTTTAAGTGTAGAAATCCTAAATAAAATCAATCAAATATTTCTTGAGAATTGTTAAATTGAAAATGGAAGAGAAGATCTTTTTCTTGAAGGAAAGATGCAAAAGTCAAAAATACTTTAGATTATTTAAGACTATTACTACTATCATTGGTAAGGAAAACAGATAAAATTCAACAGAAAGACAATGATTGATTGAGATGTATTGCCTGCCTAACCCTCAAGGTAATTGTCGTGAAGGTATTAAATAAATAACCAGTAAGGGAAATAATAAATTGGTTATGTTAAACACACGTAAGTCGACATAGATACAAATTAGTTACAGAACCGAAATCCGTACCCTCTAAATTATAATGTTAATACAGATGAACTCTCCACCCTCCACCCTACCGTGGTGGCTTCACAAAAATACCGTAGCGCCATGATTAGTGACGGGGGCGAACGGTTAATGCGATCACATCCTGCTGATACTCCACCGCTGCAAAGAGATATGCACCGGTTAGATAGGACATTTTAAAAGTCACGGACAGAACAGTGTTAAAAAAAACAAAATTTCATCTTAGATGAAAGTCTTATTTTAATTAAAAAAATTATCTGTTTCTTTAAATTTGTCACTTTTCCCATACTCAGGAGGAATAAATAAGTGACCCAACGTTATCACTATATGGATTTGTGGTCGAACAATGGTTGAGCTAAGAGAGACCTGTGTGTTTGTGTGTGTTAGTCTGCACCCGTAACATTACTTACTGTCAAAAATAAAGTCGATTCCTGGCGATAAATATATATTACTAGCTGCGCCCCGCGGTTTCACCCGCGTAAGTCCCAATCCCGTGGGAACTCCGGAATAAAAAGTAGCCTATATGTTATTCTGGGTCTTCAGCTACCTACATACCAAATTTTATCGTAATCGGCTTTGTAGTTTTTGCGTGAAAGAGTAACAAACATCCATTCATCCATACATACAAACTTTCGCATTTATAATATTAATAGGATAAAGGGATTTGTCACGAAGATATGTATGTATGTACTATGAAAAATTAAGTGCGTGTACGAGGAAAATGTTTATTTGAGAACGCAGGTAGACTAACATATCTCGAGTACGCTAGATGCTACAGCTACTGTTCATATTGGCTGATTTTATCGTCCACTTAACTGGGCGAATGATAACTATCTTTCCGGTTGTACTAGACGTCGTTTACAGAGAAAACTAAATGAAGCCAAGGCAATATATTTCTAAAATCTATTCTCTTGAAGGAAGTATAATGTAAGAAAGAAAATGTTAAATAAATATTTTATTCATAAATATTTTCTCTTTTTCACAGGTAAACCATTGTTTCTTCATAGTGATATTATGGTATGTTGATTATTGTTTTTACTAAGTCATATAAAAATCGGTGAGCCATGACTATTATTTGACATTTAACATTTGAAGCAAATAAAACGGGCTAATAAGGAATCAGATGTTCCCCACTTTTTTGCTACTTTGCATCTGATAGTCGTGTTGTGATGGTATAATGATACTATTACATTTTTTTTTGTTATCCAAAGTGAGTTTTTTTTCTGTCTAATAAATTCTAGAGATTAGTGCATTAAACAATAACACAAATAATCTTCACCTCTGTTTAATAGTATTTTCATTGGCAAATTCTAAATGTTCGAAGCTCTTTGTAAGTCGTGACGCGCATGCGTTGGCCCGAGTGGTTAGTAGGGATAATACGGCGTAGCTAACTGCTACGAAGTGAGGACTAGGGCTGCACTTATGTTTGTGTGTTCTACAATATCGATGTCGTGTGAATAGGGGCGTCTTGTGTTGACTTATAGCTGTTACACTTTCAGTCCTCCGCCTTGATAGGGGAACTAAACATTAACGTTATTTTAAAATTAACACCACCGCTCCGTTAAATTGTTTTTCGTTTTAATTGCTGTGGTAGGGAAAAGTGATTCATGGTATTAACGTTCACTGACCGCCTTATTAATAAACAAAGACTAAGGTAGGAGTAAAGTTATATTGTTATTATAGTCTGTATCACATTGTTATAAGGACTATAATACTAGGCGTGACCTTGGCGTACTTTAGTCCATATTTATTAATAAGAGAGTTTGTTTATTTTGCTGAATAGTAAAAGGAAATTAAAAAAAAACGTTTTGCCTTATTTTTATTCTGTATTTTAGCTCATGTTAATTTTATATTATAAGTCACTAGTTAATTTTAATTACATTTTATAAATAATGTCTCGTGAAGTAGAAGGTAAAAGTATGGGCATAATAAAGTAATTCGCATAACAATATACCAAAGAGGATGGCTGACGATAAGAAGATATCTGAAAAGATGTAGTTAGTTGTCAAGGAAAACTAAAACTTTTATTAAGATAAGCATGTAGCACAATACTCGAAGTCCTAAAATCGTCATGCAATAACATGACTGGCGTCAAAATTTATACATTAAATTCGACATTGAATCATCATTCGTCTTTTGCACTGCGCTGTAAATGCTAATATATTGTATTCTTGATATTCAAACGTGATAAATATTCAACCTATCAAATAACGTAATATAAAGTCGCGTCTGGCTGAATTTTCATTTTCATTGTTAGTAAATTTAATTATGAAAGTAACTAAAACCGACTCGTTTAAATGCTCTGTTATATTTGCTCAAAATCACAGCAAATATTCCACGTTTCGGCTCGTTCGTAGTTCCATCGGGATGTAATATTAAAGGCCTTACGATAGTGCTGTGTACATGTCGATACAGAATTAATTAGAAAGATTTGTTGGCTTTCCGCTTATCTGGATTGAAATCTTTATTGAAATTAACGTAGCATTAAACATTATGTCCAATACATATGTCCATTCAACATTATGTCCAATAGCGTGAAAGTTAAACCAAAATATTTGCAGGGGGTGTATATATAATAAACGTTTTGATATATAATAAACGGTTGGTTTACTTATATTGTTGCGAATAAAATACTTATATTAAGGTGTAAGTAAAGTCTTTTTTAAAAACCGCTAGTTAAATTTTCAATAACAGATTCGGGTTCTGATTCGGGTAATAAAAATCACACAAATACTCGATAGCATAATTTTATTTTCGTATATATTATCTCTAATATTGAATATCAGATATTTTATAGCTTGAAAACAACACACGAACCTTATGAAGATGTCTGAGAGTTTTTTGTGAAAAGTATCGATATCGATGTAACATATTTTGTCACTTCCCTTTTCCCGCGAACGCAACAGCCGGTGGCGTTCGTGTAAATTGCCTGCCGTCACATTGATATACCTCCGCTGTTATTTAATGTACGCCGTGACAAAGTTATTAATTTCACTTGTACATGTAATTACACTTTGTAATTACATGCGTAGTTTAGCGGTTTTAGGTAATGTCGAATTCTTAAATTACTGGTCATATAGAATTGTAGCAGGTAAAGTCCATTTACACTAGCACGCTACTGAAATAATCATGTCACTATAAGATTACTGAATTCTTCCACTATTGCTGTCAGTTGGATTGCACCAGTGGAAGTGTGCTAATTACTGTAAAAAACCACACACTTATTAATCTTAGTATTAACTTGGTAGAAATCAACCACCAGTTAACTATTAACATATACTTTTTAGGTGTTTCCGTATTATATAATGAAGGTTTGACATGTTTTTGTGAATATTCAAACATATGCATTCGAAATAAGTAGAAAACCTTTGAAATGACGGCTATACCTACTAGTAGGTACTATGCTATCTGGTTTTGTTGTGATACCACTTTGTCGTACTAAATAAATAACTATGACTACTGACTTCATTCTATTGTTTAAAAAAATACGAAAAAAAATGTATTGAATTGTTATTGAAAAAATAAATAGTACCTATCATAATTTTATGATAAAATTCTATTACCATAATCAAACATGTGTGTTATGACAGTTAATTCTATTGAGCTAGGTAACATCAATGGGATTCAATAAAAAAATCAGTTAAAACTTTAACAGAAAGCCTGGAAAACCGTCCACATTCACACATCGATATGACGGTTGGCAGCTATTTACGTCCCCGCGACGTGTGCCGAGTGCCGACGTAATCGCTTCACCGGCGCGGGGCAAATCTCATTTTTATTAGGGAAGCAATGTGGAAAGAGTGGAAATGACACTGCACCACGGACTTCCGACCCCTGCACACTTGTACAGGTGTCTGTAAGACACCACTTACTAAAAACACTCTTAATACCAATATGTAAAGTTGACTTTCAAATGATTGTCGATGAATGTAACGCGCACGCGTCTTACAAAGACGCTTGTTCAGTTAGTCGTGTTTCTCGCGCCGCGATGTCCGGGTGTGCGTGACGATCATATAGAATAGTGATGTATCGTGTATATCGATAGATTGGTTATATTGGGATTTGAAGTGTATTGGAAAATACTAAATATGACATTAAATCGTAAGAGTGCTAAACTTAAATGTTTCATTTTTTTGCTAAGTCAATGTTCTCTATAGACTATAGAGTAGCGCGGTGTCTATGAATTGAATACCGTCTTGGATTTTTTTTTTGTAATAGAGAAACAATAACCCGCGGTTTCGTGGGCACAAATAATAATGCCTGTATTTAATTTTAAAGAAACTTACTCTGGCTTAAGAAAAATTTTATTGAAATATTGTATAAATATTAAGTAGTAATAGTAGTAACTAGTTACTGGTTTTGTTTTTGTGTTACACTTACAATAAGAATAGAGTTCAAAAGCAAAAAACTATTAGATATCGTCAATGTAAAGCTCAGTTACAATTTTATGTTTTTTTTCCCTGTTTAACAAATTTTGTTAAAACCCAATAGTAAAGATAACAAGTTTGATACTTTATTTTAGGTATGACAAGTTGTTGAGTAATTTTTTTAATCGGGTTTATCGTGTATTTCAGAACAGTAAAGATACCAGTTAAAATAACATTTTTTACACTTTACTTGTTATAGTAAGGACGTTTATTAACATATAAAAACTGAAGACTACGTTAACTAAAAAAGACTTACTCCCAAAGTAAAAAAGGTTTGAGTGATTAATCATTAATATTTAAGCATACAGAAATCGGGTATTATAAATAACCACTACTCAAGTATTGGATTAAACATTACTTCCGAGTACTACACTCGTCATATATTTTTAGTCTTACCGACGATGGTCTTATCGAATAGGCATTTACAAGTGTGTCTGCTGTAATTGTACAAACTGGTCTACTTATTTAAATCTTGTGCCAACATTTTTTTATTTAAAAATATTTCATAATACAGCCTGTATCTGCATCTGTAAACCAATATAGAGACTGAAAATCCTTTTAAGAAAAAGCTTTAAATTAATCTTTAAATTGACTTACGTACTTGTAACAATTTATTGTAACTATTTAAAAAAGCTTAAAAAAGTAGTTAATGTATAAAAAAGGGAATTTGATATGTTAAGGTATTTTAAATTTGATTAAAGGTAATTTAAATTTTCCGAGTAAGGTTAAAATTTTCACAAAAAATTAAGAAAGAAAAGAAAAAAAAGTATCTTCACGCCCATATCCCCGAAGAGGTAGGCAGAAGCACAACCAGGGCAGGGCACCCACGGTTAGCCGAAGACACTAAGTCCCACAATGTGATAGGTGGCAAGCCTATCGCCAACCGGGGACGTATCCAATCCCGAGCAACTTCTTTTTTTTTAATTAGAAAATTGGAAAAAAACAATTTTCTTTTTGTTGCCCGACCCAGGATTCGAATCCAGAACCTCATGCCGTCAAGTCCAACAACTGAACCGCTAGATCACAGAGGCGAGAAAGAAAATATTAAAAATAGAAAGATTAAAAGAAAATCTTTATGTGAAAAGGTATTTTTTTTTTGTGTAACGTATAGTTATTGCCGAAGATGGTAGCGTTTAGTCTCAGCTATTTCTTTATGTGGTCTTGTCCTAAAATAACTAAGCGCAGTAAATCTGACCCGACTTTGATTTCAATAATTATGTCACCTACATACAAAAAAATTAATGTTTTCTTTGATTTTCATGGCATTCCATCGCCAGATTCAGGCTTGGGGACAATGGGTGCACCTACAACGCTTTTCCTAATAAAAAATAATTTTTAAAATCATAATAAATAGTTAAAAAATATAGAAATCAACATAACCTCCACTTTTTAGAAGTCAGTTAAAATACAAAGAACTGACATAGAATTTTTATAGATGAGAACACCTATTTCCATAGGTTGTCTCTTTCTGCAAAACTCACAAGGAGACGGGTGTTATAGCGTTGTTATAAAGCAAGAAACAAACATTTTTTTCTCTATTTGTATATTTTCATTACAATTATATGTTTTTTTTTATTAAGTTTAATTAGAGCTACTACCAAAACTTTGCTGAGTTCAGAAACCTGTTCAAGTCCATGAGAAATTGTAATACGAAATTGGGACAAAAATCTTTATGATTGTAAAAGCTATTTAAGAATACATCGCAAAGATTTAGCTAACAAATAGACGCCTTAAAACGTTGTTTCACTTAATATCGATAAGAAAATAAGTACACAAAAGATACAATATCTTTTCAATTTCCACTTACAGGGTAACTGTTGCTATAACATAATGTAGGCAAATATAATATTATGCTCCCGAACATATTGTGGGGCGAACAAAGCGTGTCCGTTTAACCGCTGATTCGTATCCCGCGGGAATCGATTACCATTGTTTGTAAATACGCACAGCTTGTGGCTTTTGACTTATGCAGGGAACTTTATCTTTTTAACCGATTACGAAAAGCTGTATTATGTTTTTTTTTTCAAATGTCGTTTTTAACGACAAAAAATTAGAGATTTACAATCGACGAATTTGTAAAAATTCGAGGTTCTTATTTCGACTTTGTGTCTTTGTTGTATGTTTCTTATCCAATTACTCTACCAAAAACAAACCGATTTTATTCGTTTCTTTTTAGGAATGTATGGGGTATTATCACAATATGGTCCCATAATAATTTTATCGTCATCGACAGATGTTTTTGAGTTATAAACAATTTATAATATTACGCACAATTTTGATTTTATATAACGAAAAGTTATTTCAGAAACAATTTTACGGAGATATAAAAAAGTGCTTAAAATTTAAAGTAATCCGTGAGTAAAAGTTAGTGAAATATAAACATCTTTTATAGAAAAGATGGCAAAAATACAGGTGGCTCACTTAATGAAAAGAAATTGCCCCCGCCAACTGATATCCGCAACACCATGAGTATCATAGATCCGTTGTCGACCTTTCAGGAATTACTTTCCTCTTGGTAGGCCGGGTCAACTGTGCCTGCCTCTAAATTTGCCGTAAGAGGCCAGCACTAGCTAAAATTATAGGTCAGTGACAACAAGACCACTGGTGTGCAGCAACTTGCCAGGAGGAATTTATCGCCTGACGTATTCCTGCCGCCATAATGATTCTGTTTGGAAGATAAGAGCCGCCAGTAGACTTTCACAAATGGCTTTAGGTCCCGGCCGCAGGGCAGCGACGTACATGTAACATCTACGGTGTCTATAGGCTACGGTTGCCTCTTACTATCAGGAGATCCGTGTTTTGGTTCGCTGACCTATCACATAAAAAAACCCACTCAAATTCCGGTGAAGTTGTAAAAACTGCGAAACGAAAAGCATTAGTTGTTTAAAAAAAGTACTTATGCTTTTTTATGATTTCTCAGTCATGTCCAAAATATTTGACATGAAAAAATAATTAAACCCTATTTCAAAAATATACATTTTATTTCTATGAAATAATTTCATTCAAAATGATTTATTGTACATTCTGAACTAAAACACAGTATTTTGTATTTCAAATTAGACCTTTAAACTGAAAAAGAAACCTCTAGATAAAAGATATTTCTTAGTAAACACACGCAAATTAAAAATGTTCAGTTAAGAATTTACCTTAAAACTGAGAGTTATGACCATGATACAGATAAATTTTATCTTTAACGATGAAATATTTCTACCCATGTAGATTCGGATCCGCTCAATAGAATAGACTGTCTACCTCTACCAGGCAGCTCATAAGATTTTTTTTTTTTAATTTAACATATTTTTCTTCGTGGTAATAGGGTACTAGCGGCCCGCCCCGGCTTCGCAAGGGTATAAAATTATTATACACATAAGCCTTCTTCTTCAATCACTTTATCTAATAAAAAAACGCATCAAAATCCGTTGCGTAGTTTTAAAGATTTAAGCATACAAAGGGATATAGAGAAAGCGACTTTGTTTTAGAATAAGTCAACTGGCCTTACCTGTTCCTACCGCCTTATTGACTATCATGTCCTGGTCCTCTATCATGTTCGTGTGCTTTTTCGCTGACCTCTCTAATAAAGAAAATAAAATTACGTATCTATGGAGCAGGAATGCATAAGAAGTAAATTAAAAAAATGATGTATAAATTTAAACCGTCCTAGGTCTCCGGGAAAGCGTCGATATCGAGGTCGCAGATTCCGATCCTGTCTATGATGAAGTTTCCTTTCTTTGATTTTTTTGCAAAAGTTAATCTCCAGTATGGATAAGTTTTAAAATGATTGTCCCTGTGATTTCATTTTTTTTTGCAATTTATAACAATGAGAATATATATTTTTGGCAATTTTAATTTATGTACTTGATACTCTCTCAAATGAACCTGACAATCGACAACTAAATGAAAGGCAAAAAAGGAATAAATACAAACTGCCAGCAAACACTAAAAATGCTAACAGTGCTAAGTTGCATTGCCAATTTGAACTAATTTGTTGTACATCTTGCGTACCCTAAAACAAAACAGCGGACATCATAATAGTGATCACTGACATTATGGCGGCAAATTTGTAAAAAAAATCCATTACAAATTGCGTAGCCGACTTGTTTTAATATCGTCAATATTAAATACCAATAGATAAATCCTTAATCTCATATGCAAAATTCATAAGTAAGTCGATTGAAAATGGACCGATACCGCGTCCGCTATTATTTATTTATGAGGGGTCATGTAGTATAAAATGTGAACGAGACTGAAGAATAATGGCCGGTGCCAGACAGCGGCGCTAAATCACCAGTGACAACACAAAACCACGATAAAATGCCCTATAGCTATCACAAAGGCGACGTATCGATGTCGATATGTCGTATGATGTTTGTGCCACGTCACTAATAGATGGACATACTTCTATGAATTTGTTTTGGAAAAGAAATTGGTTCGCGGCATTTTATGTAGATACTAGACAAGTGATTTCATCTGAATTTTCTTTCCTATTTATTTTTAGCCATAGGCCTCCCCTAAACGTCTCGTTCCTCTCAGCTATCAGCACCCGTTCAGTCCGGGAAAGGCCCTTAGGATAGGGTATTCAGAAGACTTGCTCATTATGCCTAATAAGTACCCCGGCCATGGATAAGCGACGCACTTTTAACACCTATGGTGTATAGGCCAAGGTTGCCATTTACCATCAGGGGAGCCGTGTGCTTGTTCTTTATCTAATCCTTTGAAAAAATAGATTTTATTTTCTTAGTTATGGACTCATTTGCACTTATATCGTTTCATTCGATAAATTGGATACACTTCACAGAAATATGCAATCTTCCATTTTGTTTTGTTGCGATTGGATTGTATTGTCGATGGAAATAGATAACATCCAATAAAGCTGGAAACCCGCTTCAAAACTCAGTTGTTATATTTGTCCCGAGATATTAAATTAGATTTTAATGTATAAAAAAATTAAATTATTTTTCAAAAAAAATATTTAAAAAAAATAGGTTTTTTTGTAACTTTTTCACGCGAAAACTACGTAACCAATTATCATAAAACTTTCTACACATATTCTTGGAGGTATAAAATGTAATATAAGATACTTTTTTAAAGACTAGTGCAAGCAAAGCCGTGGGTATGAACTAGTTGATCTATAAAACATCTTTTTCTATTATTCTACGACTTATTTCTTTGATCTTGTCCTTTTTAAAATACAAATGCGAAACGCTAAGTTAGAATTTTCTATGGATTTCTATTTTAAAATATGTCTCGGTCAGGTAGTCAAATTTAGATAGGTAATATAAATTCGCTGAAATAGGCATAAGTATTTAAATTTGCCAACATTTTAGGATTATATCTTTTCAATTATTTAGCTGAGCGAAGTTTGAAAATGAAAAAGTAAGTTATTACTTAAAATAACAACCTTTTAAAACATAGTTTAATATTGTCAAGTGTAAATAAATAAATATCAATTAATATAAGAAAAATGTGTTTATTTTAAATTATCGATGACATAATATTAGTGATGTGCTGGTGAATATAGTGTAAAAATGGATTATCGAGCGCCACATCCCATGATGAGCGCCGGGGCACCGTACTACCCCCACCCCGGTGAGTATTTGATTAACTTTCAATTTACAATATGATAATGCAATAGTCTAGCGATGTTATTTTTAATATTGAATTTTAACTAACATTTTGCTTTGGTCTCCTTTTAGTACTAGGCAAACAAGCTGATGAATTTTCTCATACTGAAAAAAAAAACATACCACCATCAGTTATCATCCAGAGTAAAATTCATTTTTCATTCAACCGTCAGAAAATTGTAAAAAATCCAACTTCCTTTTTGTTGCCCGACCCGGGAATCGAACCATGCATGAACTTGTGGAGTCAAGTTCGACAACCGAATCGCTAGACCACAAAGGCGATACAGCTATTTCACGTACACTTATCCAGTGATCATCACTGAAAATACGGAATCAGCCCCCTGGTTGACTTATGTAAAGTAGGAAAAATGGATATTATAATTTTTTGAGAAATGAGTTTTCCGATAAATGCTCACTAAACTAAACTCTATATTAAATGTAAACCAAACGTTGCGGTCCTGTGTAATCAATGTTGGTAATAATTCAATGACTGTCATAATATTGTGGTTTATTATGAATATGAATTTTGCAAGTGTATTCTGTTGACAAATAATCAAATATTCATTGGTTTTGTACGGTTTATTCGTTTATGTGAATACCGTCGTTTGTGTATTTTGTTATACTAGTGGTCGCACATTGCTCGAAATTCGACCATAATAAATTTGAATATCTTGTTGATAAGAACGCCATCTTCATTTTTTAAGACCAACTACTTTGTTTCCAAACTTTATAGTGCGCCATCTGTGACCTTGTTATCATCAATATATTTGTTTGTGTGTGTCAAATGCATGGTAGTGTGGGTAACGTTTTATTAATTGATTTTATGTACTTTATAAGCATTATTATTAAAAAATATTAGCATTTAGCCTTTCTCCTACACATAAACTATAAGTGTGCCAAATTTTATGATCCTATGTTAGCACAATTTTCGTAAAAAAGGGTCCAAACTTTTGGCATCACGTATTAATATATAGATGGTTTGATATAAGAAGTTTAGTCCTTAGCGCACTGTAAACATGACTCACACAAGGGTAGGGTGTAGGTTTTTTTTTAAATACGATTTTATCTTGAGACGTTTGTTTGTTTGGTGCTTGTGTGATTGTTAGATACAAATTTGTGTTAAGAATTAAACTGAAAGAGCTCTCTAACTCTTAAGCTTTTAACCCATGACAATAAGTTTATTGATTTTTTTTTACTTTGACTGCCAAATACTTCACACGGTTACGAAATGTACATATAAACCTTCCTCTGAAATCACTTTATCTGTTGAAAAAAATCGAATAAAATCCATTTCGTAGTTTTAAAGATTTAAGCATACAAATTACAAAAGGACATAGGGTCAGAGGAAGCGACTTTGTTTTATACTATGTAGTGATACATTTTTATAAATTCTACGTCCATGCTTTTAACTTAAAAATGCATTTAATAAAATATAACTGAAATGTACTCGTATATATTTCTCTTCATTAGTTTTGTTGACTAGCATATGATTTTTGTAATTTCGGATTATTTAAATAATTTGTTATTTATAACGTTATCGATGATCCGACAACACTAGTCCAACGTTGATGCGAAAATAACATAAGGTTGATCTACCTTCGTAACTCATTACTTAGTCCGAATGACTTCTCTCGTTGAATAACCTTGCCATCATCGTACAGTTCCTACCCCTTTTAAAGGTTTCATTTTGCTGGAACATATATAAATGAATGAGATCGATAGTCAGACATCACTAAGACAAGGGCAGCGACAAGTTAATTGGCGCGTCGCAAGGTGACATCGGCTTGGCGGAGTGATGGATGACGACGAACGAAACCGTCCATTAAATATATCGTAGGGTCTACTTATAACGTGATTTGTTTTTAATATCAGAAAATTGCCGATGGTAAGAAGTGAAATACAGAGATGGTACTTTTTTAAGTGAAAGGTCAGCGAACAAAAGCACTGCTCTTGATGGTAAAGATAACTGTGATCTATATACTGCGGACGGGATGTCAGGCCTATTTTACTTGTTTACCGGCTTCCCTATCCTGAAACCCTGGCCCAGATTCGAACCCCGGGTCGGACAACAAAAAAAGAAAATGTGTATTCTCAATTTTCTATAACAAATAACATAATAATATATATACCATAAATAACGGAATTGGATATGTGCCCGGGTTGGCGATAGGCTTGCCACATTCCACATTGTGAGACTTATTGTCTTCGGCTAGTCGTAGATACTCTGGTTGTGCCTCTGCATACCTCTTCGGGAATATGGTCATGAAGATACTTTACTTTTTATTATTATCACGAAAGTCATTTCCTTTCTTTTTATTATTATTATTATTATTATTATTAAAGAGTTCGGATCATACCACCCTCACCCTAGGTACGTTAGTACTTGTTATTCTGTGCCCTAGGCTCATCTTGCTTAGATGTTTGTCTGACCTGCAGTGACCTGAAAACAGTCGGACAATAATCCTGTGCTGTTTTCGTTGCATATTGCCTTCTTCGACCTTGCTGTCATAACATTCGAAGAACAGATACAAAAAAATTTTTTGTTTCATATGTGTTAACTGATCGTCGTAAAAACTTTCGCATTAACATTGAAGAGGTTCACGTAATGTATCGTCTGAGCGTGTTGAACGTTTGAGTACCAACGTGATGGATGGATGAGGCTGCGGGCTATTAGCGGGAGTGAGATTGATGCTGCTAATGTACCGCCAGCTCTTGACACGCTGCGGCTTTAGACCTCAACTCTGCCCTTTACGTAATGATTTCGCGTTTTCGAACAGTCACATGGAAACGTGACCTTAACGCGCGTTAAAATCCAAATGTATTTTTTTATATATTATAGGAAGGCAAACAAGCACATAGATTTCCTGATGGTAAGAAATTCACGCCGCCTAGAGACACCAAAGATGGTAATGGTGCGTTGCCAACCTGAGGTCAGGATGTTAGATCTCGAGTAAAAGTAAGTTTACCGGCTACCTTACCCTCCGAACCGGAACACGTCATGACGTTATGGCGGCAGGAAAAGGTAAGGCGGTGGTACCAATCCGGGCGAGTGGCTGCGTAACTCTACCACCTAGTCTCTAGTCAGATGTCACGGTGTTAGTGATGATAAGCCTATGCTCGCCTTTTACGAGTTGCCTGGCAAGAAAGGCAGATGGTCTATGCTGCAAAGGAGCCCGGACCAACACGGGGAAAAATGTATGATCCATTTAAGTCAACCTATCGCTCGTTTATACTGGTTAATCATGTTATCGTTCGTTGCTGTCGTCGAAATGCTTCATTCCTCTATAGTCCATTGAAATGTTACATTTTTTAGGCCTAACCTTGCGTTTTTTAGAGGACGCAATTTTATTTTTTTGATGTGTAGGGGGGTCAGTGTAAAGCTAAATAATTTTGGTAAAACTTGGTTTTAGCTTTACACTGACCCCCCCTACACATCAAAAAAATAAAATTGCTTCCTCTAAAAAACGCAACCCCAAATGTAACTTTTCAATGGACGCCTTAACGGGGAACTGTTAAAATCATTTTTGACAATTCTTGGTGAAGTGATTGGAATAATTCATTTGACAGTTCTTACGATATAAAATGAAATTATGTTTACAGATTCTTCACCATGAGTTGCTACAGATTATGTTTGTTAAAATTGACTTATCGAAATCTTTAGCGTTTTTGTTCTGAAAAGTCAGTGTTGGTAACCAGTACAGGAGCTGTTTAAAGTTTTCATACAATTAACGTAGACCCCAGCAAGTAAACGTAAAACTCATGGTAAGGGCATATATTTTCATGCCGAAAGACGAATTTCAATTTATTTCGAAAGGTTGGTTATCGCAAATACCTGTACAGATATTGATGTAAATATCTATAAAATTACCTGCTAACAGAATTTATTCAAGTTCATCTAACCCGAAAGGAAATACGTGTGTTAAACGAAAACATCATTCGAAATTCGATTAATTTGCGGTCATATAAATTGATGGTCTTATTTTAAGCTATTCGAATTCATTCCTATTCACTTTTGACTGCATATTGTGGAAGGACATAAATATCCGTCAATAAAGTATTATATTGTCCAGAGAGCGAAGCATTCAAGCAATCGACCAATAAAGCCCGCAATATGCGAGCACCAAGCAATTTTAACAAGACTGTATCGTGAAATAAAAACAAATGTTCACCCTAGCGAGTTGCGCGCGCACCCCATCGTCCCGACTGTTTGCTGTGTATGGTGCAATGTGTAAGCGGTAGCGATAACGCTAATAATATTTAAACATTACTTTTTTTTATGTAAATTTTGTAGAGTAAGAAACTGCATTACGTTTTTTTTGTATTGGATGCACAAACAATTGCTTGATTATATAAAATTTGTGGTATGATAGCTGCGTTATTGAATAAGTCTAAACATGTAATGGTGTTTTAAATGAAAGTATTTATAAAATACTATAGACATCTAATTCTTAAACATAAAATCAAAATAAGATAGCCTCGTCCAGGTGGATACAACCGCTTGTCCTTGTCGCGAGTATCTTATTATAACTTACTAACTCAAAAGGCTCCCTAGCCTAGTCACGTTGATGACACACCAAGAATATAGCCTGTTTCTATAGATGGTGCTTATTTTTTACCCTAGGAAATACAATGGCCTGGCGACCTTTAATAATATTGAAATATTCAGCGCACAAAAATAATGTATTTGAGCCACGCGTTTCGCGGGCTCTCATTACTCGGCATTAAGTGTAGTCGACGTTACTGGGGCTTCGGGGGGCGCGCGGCCGGAACGCGGCGGGGTGTAACGGGATCCGGCCGGAAATGGCCGTCAGATTTGTCGCGCCGCCCGCCAATTACCGCCGGCAATGCCGACCTACCCTACCACCCTCGCACTTTATACACTCTTATTATCGGAAGCTTATAATTTTATTAAAATACTAGTGATTGTCTGCGACGTCGCTCGCGGTTATTAATTTTTTTAATTAATTAATGTAATCACATGACTGTAAGTTTAAATTAGTACGTAGGTTAGGTTTAATCATTCTAGATCTGTATTGTAGATATGTTTCATTTTCGCATCATTTATGGTATTATTGTATTTTTATTATATTATTAGATCGTGATTCTTAACTACATTTTTTTTTCATTTATTCCAAATTCACAATTCGTTTACTTACTACTTAAAGGTATTTTATAAACCACATGAGTTTAATATAAAGTGCCACAAGTGTACGCAGGCACATTATTTCATGTAAAGGCATACATAATACATATTCTAAAAAAAAACGTACTTTGCAATAAATAAAAATTATAGTCGGGGACTATTGAACATTGTTAATGTTACTGTTATGTAGTATTGGCACACGTTTACTATAGTCTATTTGATTTTGGTATTTTGCACTCGCGTTTGATCTACCAGTTCTCTGCTAATTATCGCTAACAATTTCAAGCCACCACCTCCACTTTATTTACTGCACAATTAATGAAAACCTGTAATTTAATTAAAACTGGTAAACAATACCTTCAAAAAGCTGTCCAATTAGTATCGGTAGCGGTTTATTAAATTATTAACGAAGCACAAGCTGTATACTATTATAATTGAACTGGGAATTGCCCAGATTTTTAACGTTATAGCAGTTTTAACGGAATTCTTTGAAAAAGTGGAATAGAAAGTTTATATTTTTCTGGGTATAAAATATCTGATCCTGAAGTTGGCAGTCTTCTTCAGCTCAATTCTGTAGATTTATATTCGTGTCAAACTATGGTCTATATTAAAAACAAACATTGTATATATAAGCTAAACGTTGAATATTGTAACATAATACGAATTAGTTATTGTAATACAAATACCGCGTGAGTTTTGTTATCGCTCGACTACTGCAAATTTTACTAAATAAGTCTGCTACTTCGTCATTAGCCTTTGCTATCTTGCAAACAATGCGGTGTATGCTACGACTGTAGCTTAAGATGCTACGTATCTTAAGCTACAGTCGTAGCGTAATGAAAGATACTAAGAACTTAAAAATATTAAATCAATTTCAATATAATAATTTTATAAAGCATCTTGCGATTGATCGCTTTTTATCTTATTCTTATATATATAAAAATTTTGTATCACGATGTATGTTGCCGATAAACTCTAAAACTACTGAACCGATTTCAATCAAATTTCACATGTACCCGTATTTTGGTTTAACTTAGAAGATAGGATAGTTTTCATCTCAATTATTCACTTATGTCGTGCATGTAAACGAATTAAATGTATTAATTAATTGTTTCTTTCCTGGTTAGTTTTATGAAGTTCTCATAGACGACGGTGTACGTTATATTATTTATATATTTGCTATAAAACATTGTTGCACTTCTATTATCTGGGGGCACGGCAGTGCCCCCGCCAAGTCGAGCAAAAAAAAAGCGGCACGGCCGTACCATCCTTTTCTCGAAGCAATTCGGGCCTTTTTCGACCCCCTATAATTCGGTTGTGGATAAAGCAAGAAATCTTCAGTAACTAATCCGGCATTGTATAAACACGGAATATTTAAAATTTCAGTCAATTTGAACCAGTAGTTTAAGAATGACAACTTGTTAAAGTTTCTAAATTTT
>NJDD01001047.1:163769-181123 GCA_002245505.1 Calephelis nemesis
ATTCTTTAGTCTCTCGCGCCTCACGCGATTGAAACTCTCGTTCCTGTTGGTCGCTGGCCCGTCGTGCTGTGTAGTGTGATACATACTAATAATCAAATCAAGCGATGAGTTGCCTGGAACTCAGATAAATAACAGGCAACCAGACTTCTGTTGGATGTTTTAAGTCAGGATAAAATTTTCTTATAATCTTAAAATTGTAACTTACATTGAAAAACGTTTTTGAAAAATAAAATTAAGTATTCTGCCCAGTATATTGAGGCAACCTATTTCAAATAAATTTTATATTGTATTAAAATTATTATAAAATATGTGTCATCCTGTTATCAGCTCGTTAGAGGTCGGTTCGGATATTTTCTCTCAATGGCGACAAAACTTTGTCAAAGTTATTTAGCTTTTCCGCGGGAACCTGTTCTGATAGCCTGTTAAAAATAGCCTAAGTGTCTCTTCAGCATCCTAACTATACTCACATACAGCAGCTCTGTTATAACAGCGCTACGTTGGCCACTAAAACAAGGACAAATCAATAAAAACACTGGCATTTATGGTGTTGAATCGTTTAGTCTTCTCGTTTTTTCTTCTGTTTAAAGTAGCCGTTTAAAACTAAAAACATTAATACCCTAATTCAGTCGTTTGATCGTTGATTTAAAAAATAGTCTAAATTTGAACTCGGAAACTGAGCATATCAAATTTAATAAAAATCGGTCTAGCGGTGAAGCTGTGAAAGCGTAATCGAGAGGCGGACATTCGCATTTATAGTATGAAGTAACGAATATAGATATAAGTATTTCCACGTCAGTATCTCGGGTTAGGCCGGGGCACAACCAGCACACCAGTATTACCTGAAGCTACTCAGTCCCACAATGCGTTAAGTGTAAGTTGAGTCTTTTTGTATGATAAGAAGACAAACAAGGATACGGCTCTTCTGATGGTAAAATACATGGCCTACAAATATGGTAGGTTCTATTGGTTTGTTGAAATTCTGTAGAGGAGTGTTAAGCTTAATGTGAAAGTCTACCAGACTATCTATACCGGAAAATGACACTGTTATGGCGGAAGGAGTAAAGGGGGCGGTGAATTTCTACTCGCAAAAATTGCTACACACATGGTCTCGTTGGTAGTGACCTATTAAATCTATGCTCTCTTCTTATAAGTTGCCAGGAAGGGTGGCAGATGGTCTATCCTACTCAGGGGACCTGGACAGGGAAAAATATATTGTCTTTTAAAACTGTGTATATTTGATTCTTTCCTTATACATTGTGGTTGTACCATTAATTTGTTTAACGTACGTCTCGAACGATACGGTCATGCCCGGCCCTTAGTTATAGCTTCTACCGTCGGATCCTCTTGATAGCTCTATTATTGGAGCGTGTTCTCGCACAAACAGATCCCAGACGTTGTATATTGACATGTTACAGTCGGGGTTATTGATTGTAACATTGGCTTCTGAATTTGAATTAAGGATATACCTGATATGATGTATTCTTTGTTTTGTTTTTCTTTACTACTAATTATACCTTGTTTATTGGAACCAAACTCTTATTGCGCAATGTATGCACTAAGCAGGGTGGAAGATAGATAGAAAAAGCATAACAAGGTTTTTTCTCGTTACGTCGAAGCCGATTTATTCACACATGAAGCCCCATTCCCTTTATGGAAAATGAAGAGCAAACAAGCATACGAAAGTCCTGATAGTCGAGGACGAATAGCGTTTCATTCGTAATTAGGTTTAACGTCTGATTGCGTAATTAGGTTTAACGTCTTATTCCGTTTAAAAACTATTTACTCTACCAAGGGAGGTATCCATTGGTAGAGTTTGACGATCTTTGGATTCAATAAATGTATGCAGAAAGTTTAGAACATTTTGTTACAGCACGAGCAAAACCGCGAGTGATCACTACTTTAACCGTAGACTAAGAACATTGGCGATAAATCCATAATAAGACTTTCTATCGAGCGCAAAATCCATTCCACAGCCGCAAATCATGCATTACCCTAACAAGTCGACGCGTTATAATCCAATCCAATTTAGACCGTACACGAACTGTGCAAAGTTCACTATCACACCAGAAAAATAGTGGGAACTCCTTCAAAACGGACCAGTCCACTTTACACTCTACACAAACTGTGCAAAGTCCAATTTCCCTTAATATGAATACCCGCAAGGAAATTGATTCCGCATAAACCCAGAGGTCGTCAGATCTTAACCAGTGTAATTTGAACCGTCGCCGGTTTACATATCGCCCTTTCCTGTTAAGATGCGAGGGTTGTAATGGGCCCCATTGAGTTGGACGTTTACTTTATATCAAAGCTCGTGAAATGTTGTTCCGAGGAGTAGGCAAGTGGAGGGTGCACGATTACGACAAGTAATCGACTTTATCTTGTTATTGATGAACTGACTATGTAGAGTGGGTTTACGATTTCTTTTGTTTATGAACGTATTTATTACATGTTCGTAGGTTTTTTTTGTTGGTTTTGTTGGATACTACGCCAACGGCCTATTTAACAGGTAGCAGATCGAGTTTGTTAGGTATATTTGTCATCAACACTGTGATCATGGTTCTAGACTGTTTTAAAGAGCATATAGGCCGACTGTCCTACCTGCCAGTTAGCTCGTCAGATAAGAGTAGTATAATTTTACTTGTACCGCCACCCTATCAGGTCGAATTTGCTCGGGTTGCAACTGCTATAATTCCTGCTGCCGTAATGTGTTAATTCATAGTGCCTTCTATTATTATAAGTAAAAATTCACCTCTGTATTCCTGGAGAGGTAAGTAGAGGTACAACGAAAGTACCCAACGATTAGCTGAAGGTATTTAGCCCCTCAATGTGATAGATGCCAAACCTTTTGGCAAATCATCCAATCCCGGCCAACGTTATGTTTTTATAAGAAAATTGAAAAATCACAATAAGTGTTAACCGACCCGGGACCTGGTATAGCCAACCCCAACAAAGGACCACTAGACCACAAAGATTTATTATCGTTAAGGCTTGAATGTTGGGATAGCTTGTAAAAAGTTATTTAGTACGAACGAACAAAAGAATCACATCTATTTCAAATAGGCTAGCCATTCTTAAATGGCGCGTTTATAAAAGCCGCCTGTGAAACCGTATATTAAAATATTTTGATAAAAAGCCTGTGTTGTTTGTATTGCCGAATCCACATGATAGAGACGCGCGTCACGTAGCTGTAGGCTGGAAAGTAAGCAATTTGCGGAGTTTTTGTTTGAAGTGTGGGGCGGGGGGCGGAGCAGGGGTAGCGACGGTACGTAATGGAAATTCGCAGACGATGCCGCTGTATGTTTGTGTTGTTTAAGTTACAAGATAGTCGCTACTTTGTATCCGCTCTCCGCTTTTGTGTGGTTTAATACAGCACCAACATTTTATGATTTTTTATTTTACATTGTATGATGATTAACATTTATACCGTCGTAATGTGAATACTAGCGCTATGTTCGTTACGTATTATGTGCAGTATAGGCCATCAGCATTACACATCTACTTTAGTAGCTTAAGTAATTATGAATAAATTACTACAATTAAAATTAATTAGACTTGTACATTAATTCAGCCTAATTTGAAAATTGACACCATAATTTAAGGTAAATGGGATTTATAACCACATTGTTTATAGCCTACAGAAACAACTATGTCTATAACCTTCGAGAGAGATGATAGTAGTTTCGTACCATCAAAAGAGTCGTGCTTGTTCGATGTCTTATGTGTTATCACTAGCAAAAGAGTACTATTATATTTACCGTGCTAATAATAAACATGGACAAAAGTACTCTAAGGTAGAACCTGGGATTAGAATCTTTGACACACTGTGATACAGACTATAACCAATATCCACTTTACTTTTACTTGAGTCTTTGATTGTTAATAAGAAGCTTACGTTGTATATGTTTATGCAACGTAAGCTTCCTATTACGATGTATATTACCGTTTCTAGCATTAGAATGACAACTGTATAGAATAGGTTATCTCGTAGGAGGCGACCATAGGTTAAATACGTCTTTACCTACAACATCACTGGTGGTAGAAGTTCGTCTACTTATCTGTGGTCCATCCTCATAAAAAACCTACAGGTGTCCTAAGGGACCCGCTAACGCTTGTTACTTGTCCCGTGTCGCAGTTCTGCGCCGACTCGCTCCATGCCCCCGGTCTATACACCGCACTTGTTGTGTCGCACTTGTACACTACTAAACAAGCAGTAAATATGTGAGCATTTACAACGTATCGCTTCGTTTTCCACCGCCCGCCCCGCTGTGGCCTTTTTTGTACTTTGTATAAATTTCGTGGTTTTTCCACGCAACGAATACTCGTTGGCGCTACATTTTTGTTTTTACTACGAACTTTGAATAGAAAAAATGTAATCTGGAAAAATGTATGTGCGTAATGCATAATGTTTATATATGTACGACTACGAGTTTTGACTTTAAGAGGCGAGTACTGCTTTAGATCACTGCTAGTCGTGTGCTGTACAATAACTTATCCGAGTAGGGATCCATCGCCTTACTTATTCCTGTAGCCATAATGAATGTCATGTCCCGGTGCGGAGGATAGGTTCCAGAGGTAGACTTGCATATTAAGCCTCATATCTCGACCATAGGGCGATAACATCTATGGTGTCTACAGGCCACGGTCATCTCTTACCATCAGGATAGCTGTGTGCTTGTTCGCTTCACCATTACAATAAAAAATTTGACACTCAATGAATAAAGCGATGATTCATTCTTTGAAGAACTTCATCCTATACAGTGTGTATATGTATAGTATTTCTAT
Organism: Calephelis nemesis; assembly: GCA_002245505.1. Lineage (NCBI taxonomy): Eukaryota > Metazoa > Arthropoda > Insecta > Lepidoptera > Riodinidae > Calephelis > Calephelis nemesis. The sequence goes on from NJDD01001047.1 coordinate 168,552, forward strand.
CCTAACCTATATGTGTAGTATTTGTGACCACCTTACCCTAAGTTCGTGTGCTATTAATAAAATTGGAACTGGTGTCGAAACTCGAATAATTATACGGTCAAATAATAAGTGCTCTATATTTCTATCAACAAAATGACGAATGATAATATTTTTTTATGATATTGGAAGGCAAACAAGCAGACAGATTGCCTGATGGTAAGAAATTCACGCCGCCTAGAGACACCAAAGGTGTTAATGGTGCGTTGCCAACCTGAGGCCAGGATGTTAGGCCTCGAGCAAAACTAAAGTTTATCGCCTACCTTACCCTCCAAACCGGAACACGTTATAACTTTATGGTGGCAGGAATAGATAAGGCGGTGGTACCAATCCGGGTGAGTCGCTGCGAAACTCTACCACCTATTCAGATGTCACGGTAAGCCTATGCTCGTCTTTTACGAACTGCCTGGCACAGGAAGGCAGATGTTCTATTCTGCAAAGGGGCCCGGACCAACACGGGGACCAATAATTGGCAAATACCAAAATGGGAAGAAAGGTATTACTCAGCCCGCCAGAGGTTGTTTTTTTCTGTATATACATATATTAGTCTCCTGAAAAGTGCAAAGGATTGACACCATACTTTTGTGATTTACGAAAGGATTTATCCTATCATACGGAAGTATTTAAAAAAATGTCACAATAGTAGTTTGTTTTTTCTTAGTTTAGATATCCAAACCATTGCATGTTTATGATTTACTTTGGTAGACATTAACTACGACTGACAGATGTCAAATGTGACCAATTGATTTGCCCCTCCTGTAATTGACAAATGTAGCATCGTAGAGGGGAATTAATCAGCGATGAAAACAAACCATCGAGATGTTTTGACGCAGCGGTAGTTAATCTGATGCAGATGTCACGAAAACTATTTCTGGGCCCAGACACGTTGGACTAAGTTTATGACCGCGTGTGGCGAGCTTCTTATTCGGGCCTATTCATATAATATGGAGTTTAATATTAAGTTTGGGCATAAGTTGCAAAACTAATTTTACCCGGTGCTGTCCGAGCTCCTTTGCAGAATAGACCATCTGCCTTCCTGCCAGGCAGCTCGTAAAAGGCGAGCATTGGCTTACCATCACCAACACTGTGACATCCTACTAGGTTACCACCTAGCTACCACCGTTCGCAGCAACTCGCCCGGATTGGTACCACCGCCTTACCTATTCCTGCCACCATAACGTCCAATGCTTGCCGTTGACGTGTTTCGAAGGTTAAGGTAGCTAGTAAACTTGCTTTTGCTCGAGCCCTAACATCATGGCCTCAATTTGGCAACGCACCATTACCACCTTTGTTGTTTCTAGGTGGCGTGGATTTCTTACCATCAGGAAATTCGTCTGCTTGTTTGCCTTCCATTATCAAAAAAAATATGTAGACGAAATATACGTATCTGTTTTCTGTTATGTTAGGAATATCACATTGTTTCACTTCATATTCATATTGTAAAAAATGCTGTCAGTTATTTTTTTTACAACAATATCAATCACGTCATGAATTACCATCGCGTATGAAAGGGATAAGAGGGAAAAAAAAGGGAAATATATAAGGGGAATAAAGGGAGGGAATGAAGGGATAATATAGTCAAAAATTATCGACTGTTCTCAACACGAAAACTTTTTATATTACATTCTGACCCAATGCCGGCTAAAGCCACAAAATAGTTTTTGTTTTAAATATTTTCTGTAGTCATAAATCTCTTTTTGAAATTTTATTTTGTTTGAATATTAATGCTTTCTTTTGTATTTAAAGTTAAAAAATTCTTCTGTAGGCATCTGTTGCTTGAGATATCAAGAAAAGTTGCGTATAGGCATCTGTAAGGTTTGATCTATTTCCATGCTTAGTTCATTAAAATTGGCCCAGTCGTTTTAACGTTTGAAAATGAATTTGACATGAAAAACATTTATTGGCGCCCGTTTGCCGTGTTGTGAGTGTTAAAAAGATGTTACAACATTATTTAGGCAGTACAATATATTCTACCAACCGTCGTGGAATAAAAATAATGACGTATTTACACAAACATAGTCACTTCTGCATTTATTTTATTACTAGGGATATTACAATAGACACCCTGTATATTTTGATACTCCCCTTATATGAAGCATGCCCCGTCATCGCTAATCACGCGTCGGACGGTTATAGAAGGAGCGAGACCATCTGTGACTGCTGTACATAAAACTAACTTAATTACACACAAGCGGGCTCGTAAAAAGATAATAGCTTTCGAATGATCTCGTAGTTTGTTAAAAAAATAAAAAAAGAACTATGTGTAATTATATAATATGCATACATACTAGTTATTTTTTATTTTAATTGCGCTTATGTCCCTCCTGTGAGAGATTTTCTTAATTTTTAGCATGTGATTTTTTTTAATAATTGTTGACTTTGAAAATTTTGTCTAGTGCACATTATTACACTTAAATGTAATCATATTAATTCAGCCTATGTAGTGTCGGCGTTAGTTACACGAGATTTCGGATTCGGTTCACGCCAGCAACTTTCATATCAAAAAATAAAAATAATAAGATTGCTATGTTTTTTATTCGCCCAAATCATATGACACTAGTTGCCTTATATCTGAATGCCTTTAGACTTACTTTCAAATTATACGGATTATACCTTTTCAAGTAAACTTTATAAAAATTCGGGTTTGCTATGTATGTATGGAAGTCCCGCCTCTCATTACGTAGTATTTATATACTCTTTGGTTCACGCGTTGGCAACTCAAAATGTGTTTTTTTAGTAAAGGCTTTTGCTAACAAGCAGTGCGTTCGTAAACCGATCGTCGTAAAAATACATCATTATTGTCAGAGTATATTTCTACATCAAATTACTTTTTAGTTGGGCTACGTTATTATAATAAATAATAATTATGTAAGAAATTATTCATACCATTTTCGTACGAGTACAGTTATACTTTATTCGGATAACCGTTGATTTCGGTTTCGGTTATAAATCTCTATCACATCCCTGATTATGATTCTGCTTGTCTAGAATTAGCGCTGCAGACCGGATTAATTGGCCAGCGCTACTTCTCAGACTCCCCAGTCCCTTGTGACAATATTGAAGTGATTATTATTGATTTAAACTCGAGATTGAGATCTCGGGTGTAATTCCTGGATGGGAAAACTCAAAATATATTTTTTGCAATTTACAATGTTGACATCGTTGCCGTTAAGTTAAGTTAACATCCTTAAGTGCCCTGCTAGCTATATACTTGCTAACTGTAACATTTGGGACTAATAATCGAAGATGCGAAGTGAGGTCGACCTTCAACGAGCTGATAACAGGATGAAATCGGTTTTATAGCAAATTTAGTATATCAGAAAATATATTAAAAATGGGTTGCCTGAAAAAACCCTGGACATTTTTTTTATTTTTTAAAATGTTTTTTATTCATTAATTTGTGCAATATTAAGATTTTATCCCGACTTAAAGTAGGAATAAGACGAAGTTGCAGAAGTTGGATTGCCTGTTGTTTATCTGGATTGCCAGGTATAAACAGATAATTGTTGATGCTAGTTACTTTTGCGGGATCGGATAATAGGAAAAAAATATCAACATATTATGTGCAGTTTCATTACAATTTTTACAATTTTTATAACAATTTAAGTTGATATATAGAGTTGCCTGAGAAAAATTGGAAATGTTAAAAAACATTTTTTTTTAAATAATAAAAAATGTCAGGTCCAGGATTTTTTTACTCAACCCATTTTTAATATATTTTCTGATGTACCAAATTTGCTATAAAACCGGTTTCATCCTGTTATCAGCTCGGTGAAGGTCGACCTCACTTCGGATCTTAGACTATAAGTACATTCAGCTTATTTTGGGTGTCCTGGTCTGCCAACTTGTTTGATGATAAGATCTGAAACATATTTTTTAAAACTCATTGATTTGAGTGCTTAGCGTATACACTTAATAATGCTAAAAGATGGGGCTTGGCTTCGATTCTTGAAAGCGGTAGGCATAATTGTAACGAACATGTACGTAGAAGGTAGCAAGTGAGGCAATATGAACTAGTGATGTCACAGCGCGTTATGCTTTGAGGTCAATTGGATCCCGCGACCTTTTCCCTGTTCGTGTCACTGCGTTAGAGTATAGCTTTATATCTGTACTGGTTTCTGCTTTCTTAGTTACCGGCTTCGATTTTCGTCCTCAAACATCGTGACCACGAATATCTGATAGAGTTAAACGTGTTTTCTTGTTCACTAATGCGTATTCTATGTGTGTAAGATGAATGTAGCATATCGTGGGAGTGACGTCAACACCCAGCGCCCAATGAATTAGTGCGGGGCACACCAATTGAAAGGTCAATTGGTGGGTGACCCGCACGGGGTCAATCATATTCATTCTTCATGGACGCTTATCTTGAAACATTATATTTCACAACGCCTTGTTCCGCTTTGGAAAGTAGAGTAATCAGAGATTGATGATAAGTTAAAAAAAACTCATTTTGTCCCATTCCACTATTACGGCTTGATTGATTTTCTGATTTTTGTGCGTAAACAGATAAATGTTTTGAACTACGGTGGTCATCTCTTAAATTTTCTATTTTTCAATTATCTTTTAATAAACGCTAAAAAATGATCCTTGGACAAGTTACACGCATTGAATCTTACCCCAAAGTAAGCACACTGTATGCTTGTGTTATGGGTGTCAGTCAACGATACTAATACATAGAAATACTTAAATAGATACTCGAATAAGTTTAATAAACATTCAGACCCGGAAATGCAGACATTTAAATGTTCATTACTCAAAAGCATGCCCACGTCGGGAATCGAACCCGAGCCTCTCGGTTGGTCGATGTTGTTATGCGTGTACGCTAGCCACTCGACCAACGAGGCGGTCCACAACAACAATCTCACTGTTATGTCTTACTTATTATATCCAAGAAAGTAAATACATCTAGAGAGTTGCAATGCAAAAAGATGAAGGTAGTCGAATAGCACGCAAATTATATTACGATTTAATGAAAATTGTTTGCGGAATTTGTGTGTAAAGAAGTTGTTACAAAAATATTCAAACATACCAACATAATCTACCACATAATGATGTGCAAATATTTTACTATTTAAACAAGTTATTTATATTTATTACAACCTGCCTCTGTGATAGCGGTGTGATCTAGCGGTTCAGGTTTTTGACTTGACTGCATGAGGTCCCGGGTTTGAATCCCGGGTCGGGCAACAAAAGGGAAATTTGGTTTTTCCAGTTTTCTAATAAAAGAATGTTGCTCGGGATTAGATATGTTCCCGGTTGGCGAGAGGCTTGCCACTTATCACATTGTGGGACTTGTGTCTTCGGCTAATCGTGGGTGCCTTGGTTGTGCCTCTGCCTACCTCGTCGGGGATATGGGCGTGATGATACTTTATACTTTTACAAACAATTATTATAGACAGCAGAGTTGTAATTATAGTTTCAAGATACCACAATACAAGTCCTCGTTTCTGACTTCTGCTAGTCTTACGTCAGCCCCCACCGTCCGATGAACTAGTGCGGGCCACTCCAATTGAAAGGTCAATTGGTGGATGACCCGCGCAGGGTCAATCGTATTCATTCCTGCGAACGGTTATTATTCAGTTATTATTGGCACTGGTACTTATGACTATTTATATAAAAATTAATATGTTTCACTTGATCATCGCATAACGCTTGAACTGGAGGGAAAATTTCGCTATTTTTTTTTTTAATTTTATTTTATTTACTAGCTAACTATTGCTAAGGTTACTTACTCTACACTACAAAATATATAAATAGACATCACTATATAGTTTAAAACAAAGTCGCTTCCTCTGTCCCTATGTCCCTTTTGTTTTTTTTTTTAATGATATTGGATGGCAAACAAGCAGATGGTAAGAAATTCACGCCGCCTAGAGACACCAAAGGTAGTAATGGTGGGTTGCCAACCTAGGGCCGGGATGTTAGCCCTCGAGCAAAAGTAAGTTTACCGGCTACCTTACCCTCCGAACCGGAACACGTCATGACGTTATGGCGGCAGGAATAGGTAAGGCGGTGGTACCAATCCGGGCGAGTCGCTGCTAATCTCTACCACCTTGTCAGAATTCACGGTGTTAGTGACGGTGAGCCTTTGCTCGCCTTTTACGAGCTGCCTGGCAAGGAAGGCAGATGGTCTATTCTACAAAGGAGCCCGGACCAACACGGCCCTTTGTATGCTTATCTTTAAAACAATGCATCGGATTTTGATGCGGTTTTTTTTATAGTTAAAATGATTTGAGAGGAAGGTTAATACGTATACTTACTCCCGTGCGAAGCCGGGATTTATAGTTCAAAAGATTTATAATTCAAAATAGCGTCCCATTTTGAATTATAAATGAAGTCACAAAGTCAGGGAAAGGTGATGGAGATCCGGGAAGTTGGAGAACTCCACCAAATATGCTGTCTGACTTCAATAGTCGAATTATCCGGTAATCTTAAATTACTAATGTTATTAAAATTATTCAACTGGTGGACAAGTGGGGTCTTCTCATCAATGCGCAACAAGTCCTCCTCTCTTGAAAATGTACCGTAAACAGTGGCTTTAATAGAAAAATGTTCTTCTTTTCAGGTGTAAGCGCGAGCAAGATAGCTAAGCGAACGGACATAGTGCCGAACAAAGGAGGGCCGTTTGCGACAGCTCTCCGCTCGCTCGCGAAGAACGCCGGCTCCGATGCCAAAGACGGTGAGTCGTATGCGCTTGTCCTGTTCCCCGCCCTTCAAGAGCAATATTGAATTTTATTTGAAACTAGCTGTTTGCCCGCGACTTCGGCTGGAGTAGTTACGATTTTCATTTTCATCTCCCGTTAAAGTCCATTGAGTTGAATTTTCAATAAAATGTTTGAACTCGGTTCCCTAACTATATGCCTATCAAATTTTATCAAAATTAACCTAGCTGCTTAGCCGTGAAAGCGTAACAGACAGACAGACTTTCGCATTTACAATTTTATTATGGATTATACTTGCTTTCTTTATTTAGTTTAGTAAGATGTTAGACGTTTAACCCGACTGCGCAGTACGTAATAATAGTGTTTCGATTGTATATGTTTTTTTTTTATATTTCCCAAAGTAAGGTCCATAACTTCATACTTAGTTAATTCAAAACTTGTTTTAGAATGATCCCAATTTTTTTATGAGTATCATTCACTCACTCTTGTCAAAAACTTCTTAGGCTGCAATTTTCAAAGGTGGTTCCTCTTATTGATTCCTACTGTAGGCAATATGCCATAAGTTTGTGAACCATCAAGGCCACAGTTATACAGACTGTACACAAGGTCTTTGTGCAAAACGGGTTTAGTGCCATCCCTGTGTTATGTGTAGATATTGTAAGAGCAGCATTAACATCTTATTGTCTATAGGCAAAGCGTATATATCTTACCATCGAGGTTTTTTAGTCCTTCTATAGGCCTGATTTTATTTCCTGTCAATAGCCCATGGTCCCATCAACCACGTTTTCAATGCGAAATATTAATTATTTCTGATATCTTCAGAAAAGAATTATTTTTCGTACGTTGGTAATTTTTTTTTGTATATTGGTCATTGACTAATAGTGTTGCCTTTTAAAAATCAGTACTCAGAAATTTAAAATACTAATTGAATTGTAGACTACAAATCGAAGTGATACATACATATTGCAGTCCACTGCTGGACTTAAGCATCCCTAAAGTATCCATCATAGGATCCTAGGTCCTCGGTCACAAGTCATTTTGTCTACCAAGCTGTTGCCTCCTTTTGAAAACCCCTAAATCGAAGTGATAATTATAATAATAATTTGACAAGCGCCATTAATGTGTTGTAGGCACTTCGCATATTTTTATATAAAATTCAGTATTGCTCGATATTTATTGTTTTAAGTTTTTTAGAATACAGATTGACAATAAAACACTTGTTGGGTTAATGCGTCCATAAATTATTGATAGTAATATTTATATATAGATATGTTCAAAAACAAAACTATGATAAAAAAAGTTAAGTAAATCAACAAAAATCACCCAAGTTACCATTTGGTTAAATCCAAAGAACAGCTTATTCGTAGCATGGGTGCTACCATACCAACTGAGTTGTTTAATATGTTCTGTATTTTCTCAACAATATAAAAGGACAACGGATTCTGTAAAGAATTTTAGTATTTTCAAATAAATGACAATTTTATTATTGTAAATCGTATACGTTAGTAGCATTAATTAATTTAAGTTGGATAACGAAAATAATGTCTCGTCGGTGTTGCGTCGAGAAAAGATAAAAAGTTCCACTGGTCGAATTCTGCTGTGAATCGCCTTAAAAATGTTTTTTTTCTTCTCTCAACAAAATATGAAACGTATTAAATACTTACCTAATTTTTGAGAGAAGAAAAAGTTAAAAAAATATTTTTCAAAATTTATTATTTAAACTTGACTGAGAAGAACTCTCAGAGAAAAAGATAACTACACTTAAACGTATAATACGTTACAGATTATACTAAATAAAGATAATCATTTTTTGTGTCATAGTTCAGGTAGCAGAATATTATTTTTTCAGGTTGTTCTTCTTAATAATTATTTTATTTTTGTAAATATTTTTTTAGAGAGGACTTAATGATACACGTAATCATCTGTCCGTCAACTCAACTTATTAAAAAAATATAGGATGCGCAGTTAAAATGTAAAATGCAAATATCAAATTTCATTGCATTTTTTATTTTGGTCAAATTTCCTGAAATGACTACTAACAGTATTTTCTTAATTCAGTTTTGACTGACGACGATTGGCTGAACCGAAGTTGTGAAAAACTAAAGGTTTTGGACTTGGAAGTTTATACAGATATTCCCTGCTACAACAGTTTTGATAAAATACCTGTGAATCAGATTTGGGGATTTGAAACTCCCAAAATAAAACATCGCTCAACTTATTTTGATCTTGTTCGCGATATTTAAAAGAATATCTGTAAAGCAAAAATCATATATTTCAACAATGATTTCTGATTTCCCTGTTATCCTTCTAATATTATAAATGCGAAAGTTTGTAAGAATGGATGCATTATTGTTACACTTTCACCCACAAACTACTAAGTGGTTTAAGATAAAAATGTACACGAACATAGTTATACATCAGAATATAACTAAACTAAATAACGAACATACATCAAAGTAACATATAGCCTATAATTTATAAAAAAATATAGCGAATAAGAGCGGAAGCGAGTATGACAAACATTTTATCACGAGAGCAGCCAGTTATCCAGTTGAGATTAGAATCTTAAAAAACAAACTTGCTATGAATACATGAACTTGTTTTTAATATAGGGTTGTATGTGCAAAGTCTGAGTGATAAAAAAAATTCTACAAATTTTCAAAATACTATAACTAATATGATTTTAAAATAAAAATATTTTTCGCTACTAACATTTTGGATGTTGATGTTTGTATTTTATTTGAAGATATTTCGGTCCAGTTACATATTCGGTGGTGTGACCGAAATATCGACAAATAACAGCGATAAATAGTGTTTTTTTACGCTAAAATATCTTTCGTTTTTTATTATTTTATTTAATTATTAATAACATTAAATTGTTTAATAATATACTTTACGGTGTATAGAGTATTGAAATTAACAGAAAATGCGTTATAATTGTAGGGAGAATTTTTACTTATATACTGTGTTTACTTTATTTTTTACACATCCTCGTGTTAAAAATAACCAGTCAGTTAAAAATAACCAGTCAGTTAAAATTTGGCAAAAAAAATATGTACAGTTCTCATGAGATAAATTTCCAAATAGACGACGTCGCAAAAGACATTTTATTAAAAATAATTATAAAATAATTAACAAAAAAGTTTTATCTAAAATAAATCACTAGCATAAACTAGTAAGTTACGCTATATGTGACGTAAATCGAAAGATTGTTTGTCTGTATACTCACCACTAGAATAACTACATACTCGTAGCTTTATTACATGAAAAAATGCGAATGAGACATCTGGGACATTACTGCAATATCCTTGAACAATAGACAAATTAACAACTCACTAAAAAATTAAAGCTTTTTACCATAACCATTTTTTTATTCACATAGTCATATATAAACACAAATGTTAAAATACATATAAAGTCATTAAGTGTGTGGAAATCTTGTATAACTGGGAAATGGGATGGTAATCGGGACACTGGTGTCCCGTGGAGCGGTACTGACGATGGGAGTGTGCAGGGTCCGCGGCCCCAAGCGGGACGGAGAGGGACAGCAAGGACAAGACGCCGACCGCGCCGACCAAGCGAGCCTCACCACACCACCTGCCGGCCAGCGGCTTCCAACCCTATCGACCTGATGAAAGGTGGGTTATAAACATTTTTTATAGACGTACCTGTTGAAATATTCGATAAGAAGAGACTTGGTCTGTAGTGGCACAGTTAAATGAGCGTCTTCCACTAAAACGAAGGCTTTGAGAACAAGCCCTAGGTGGTCCCAATTTATCTCTTGTCCCAAGGACCGATTAGCGAATCGGTTAGCGTACACGATTAACGCTGGCGAGGTAAATCTCTGGTTCGATTACCTGAAAATACAGGCATTTAGTTTTTACCAATTTAAATTTTGTGTCCGAGTTTAAGAAACTAATAATTGACTGTCACACATACCACGAGTCAATAATTTTGTTAGTTTAATAGATAATTTTATGTCAGTTGCAATTTTTTAATAATATTGAAACAAGCAAGCTAGTAAAAAAATACATGCTGCCTTACGCTGTCAATCTGAAGTTGGTATGTTAAAGCTTGTACGTATATTAATTTGCTGACTACACAACCATCAAAAACAAAAATGGCAAGTTATGACAACAGGAATGGCGTACCTAAAAGTTATGTGCCTGCAAATAATCTTTAATTTCATTAAAAAAAAGTAGAAAAGGTCACAGAGCAGTGCCGAAAAAAATCCTTTAACCGTATCATGATTTTATACCTTAATTCATAATTTTGAATTGATTTTTTTACTGTTTAAAGAGTATTAGTGAAGCTAATTATCTTAACCATATTTCATTATAATCCATCAAGTGAGAGTCGATTTGTAGCACAGATTGAAGATTGATGTTGCTCCGGGCTCCTCTGCAGAATAGACCATCTGCCTTCCTGTGCCTGGCAGCTCTTAAAAGGCGAGCAGAGGCTCTACCGTCGCTAACACCGTGACATCTGACTAGGTGGTACAGTCTCGCAACGACTCGCCCGGATTGGTACCACTGCTTTACCTATTCCTGCCACCATAATATTAGCGCTTGCCATTGACGTGTTCCGGTTCGAAGGGTAAGGGTAAACTTACTTTTGCTCGAAGCCAAACATCCTGACCTTAGGTTGGCAGCGTACCATTACCACCTTTGGTGTCTCCAGGCGGCGTGAATTTCTTACCGTCAGGAAATCCGTGTGCTTGTTTGCCTTCCAATATCGTAAAAAATAAATGACTAAAAGTAAAATGCAATAGCTTATTACTTAGTTTGCTTCTCAGATTATCGCACCCGGCGGCGTCGTTCCCGCTGCTGGAGCCGGCCGCGTACTCGCCTTACGCCCATCCCTCCCTGTATTCTAGTGCAGCTTTACAGTACAGGTTTGTCAGTCATTCATTTTTTATATAACCCAAGATAACCGACAACGATATACCACTTGGAACTGGTAGAGAGATCGAGCAATCGTATGAGCCAAACAGTTTGTCCAGTTAGTCCAAACATTTTGTTTTTTGACCGCTGACAAATTCATATATTATGTTCTTTTGCCATTTTCATTTGTGGTTGTATGTTTTACCTACTGTTGGAAGTTAAATAAATTCTCAGAATTAGTAAATAGTGAGTCCATTAAGCATGCTAGAACCGTGCAAAGTGGAGAAGTAAGAGTAGTGGCATATGGACGTTGGACTTGAAGTTTTGATGTGAGGGACATTCTAGATTATGACGATGAGGAGTAGAAGACGAGCATTCGACTCTTATGATGACAAAAGACCGTATGTAAAGATGAAGAGATGTAACCGATGATTCACTATCTTGTGATCGGACCCTACTTAGCCTACCCGTTATCCTACATTCCAAATTATTCTCACCATAATACTGAAATTAGGACTGAAATAAATAGGGCGGTGATGTCTGCCATGGTGAATTTCTCACACCACTCTAAAAAGTTTACATAGTGATTGATTTTAGTCATAGTACATTTTCCTTGAGCTCCAGCAGACCGGGACCTAAACAGCCACATTTTACCTCATATATGACTATTTAGGCCCAAGTCAAACAAAACTAGGGATGCGATTGGTGACAAAAATAGTCACCAGTTCCGCTCGACTTACATTTTGCTGGCGTAGCTAACAAAAAAGTTGAGCATTCACAGAAACAGACGGCTAATACTAGTGTTGCAAAGCATTGGGTGGTTATTCGACTAAAATTTAGAAAGTGACATAAAACAGTGACAGAACAGTGACAGACAGAAGTGACAGAAGCGTGCACGTCGCGATCCCTGCCAGTCCATTGGACTGCAATTCTGGCCCGAAAAAGTACCGCAGAGCGGGTTAGGGCGTTCCCTGGAGGCGACGCGTACCGA
>NJDD01001047.1:183835-206646 GCA_002245505.1 Calephelis nemesis
CCCCGCCGAGCCCGAGCCCGAGCCCGAGCGCGGTGAGCCCGACCTGCATCCGCACACCACGCACCCCGCGCCCGCATAACCCCCACTCCCCTACCCGCTGGGGTGATAACCGACATACAAACACCAAAACTAATGTTCAACTAACATGCCTCAAAATATCTAAATCTAAAATAAATGATCGTTTTACATTTTCACATTCCACCCGCACCACATTCGGTCTGGCCACTGGTTGGTGATTATAAAAATCCTAAGACTGCATTTGTTATATCTGTAATTCGTTTTTGAGAAGAAAATAGTGACGTCATCAACCTAGTAACACCGACCAATACGATCGCTGTAACATAATTCTGCGATTCTACTGGTCAGGCGTAGTTTGATGATTTGACCATTTTTTTTAACTTTCATAACGTTTGGATAGAAATTAAAATCAAATTAGTTCCTGGAACCTTCCAGTAAAAATTCAATAATACAGTAACAATCTTCATTTCAATAATCATCGAAACCTTTGAGATAAACAAAATCCATATAAAACTCCTTTTCCAACTATCCTTTTGACTTCCAAGTGTGAGGGGTGTTTATAATAAAAGGTCAACTCGCAAAGATCATGTGTTTTTAATACAAAAATGCGGGTAGATTGATGCAAGTCTATGCTTATCCTAAGTTTTTGATTGGCTACGAAATGTACAATCAAAGTTAAAAGTGTTGGTGAATTTTTTCACATATTAAATTATGTAAAAGATAAGTCATATCCCTGACTTAGGTAGGAAATAGCTGAATCTCAAAATGGCGTATATATCGCAAAGGGACTTGCGAGGAAAACTTTTGATTCAGTAAATTTTCAACTTTTCCCCGCCTACTTGTAATTCTATTGTTCTTTTCCTGCGAAGGACTTACTTCTAAATTATTTTTAAAACTTTAATGACATTCATTATTATATTTACCGATATAATGTAAATAATCGCTGAAACATTAATATAGAATTTTGAAATTTAAAAAAATATGTATTTTGATACTTGGTCAATTTGCGACACATATGCCATATTGAGCATTGGGTATTTTGTGTATTAATTAGTCTTTCCAATTTTTAAATTATGTAAAAAAATATACACTTTATTTTTCCCGATAATCGAATTATATAAAAAACAGCGGTACCTTGCAGTATAAGTTATATGTCGCTTACAATAATAGTATATGTAAAGTATGTTCACTTAACTTGGGCCAATTCGCTGCTATCTCCGTCTCTTTCACATTGCTAAAAGAGACAGATATATCGACGTGCAATAGTGTAACTAAGTTCCTACAGTGTGTACCACCATATTTTGCGTGCAATTTACTTTGCATATGTGGCATATACGTACGAAATGCGCCATTCTAAGTTGAGATCAAACCTGTCTCTAATCTGAGGCAGTTTTTGTCTCGATTATAATATACAATCTCCCACACGGTTGTGTATGTATATTTCTCTACGCTATTACGTCGCTGTATGCTATTGTATAGATATAATATTCGCGAGTGTAAAGTTGTGTGGGTGACTGTACGAACCGAATTTTCAGGGAATATCATCTTTAAAACTTCTTGTTTTAGTTTGAAATTTCAATGCAAACGTTTTAAAGAGATATTCACATTTGTAAAGATCGCTCGGTATGTTCTATATAACTTAAGTAGGCTTTTAATTGAGGCGAGTGCTTCGCAATAAACGACTTTACTGCATTTGTGATAAGACTTAAACTGATGTTCCGGGCGATCGGTATCTGAACATTGGAAGAAGATTTGTAACAAATAAACCTCTTTATAGTCAAGGAGCCAACGGCTACTTTTACAAATACAATAACTCATAAATTTTATTCGACTGAATAAGTTGAAATCTAATTCATTTCAAATGTAAATAGCACAATATTACTAAAATATTTATATGTTTTAAAAGTTAAAAAGTCAACGCTAATGTTAAAATTTCTATTAACATATTCTCGGCTCATTGAATGTATAATAAAGTACTTATTGAAGTGGTAATGATAGTATAGCCTGTAGGTAATATGTTTGTTTTAAACTAATCGACACTTTTCTACTAAAAGGTGCTAAAATACCTAATAAAAACGTGCCACGAAGAGATTCACAAGCCTAGTCTACTAGAATGTAATATAACAACATATATAACATGAAATAGCGTATACATACAATCCGAAAGAATAAGATTAGTCATCGGCAAACTATTTTTATTTGACTTTTTAATTTGATTTATAAACACCAAAAAGCTTATTAATAACCATTGAGACTATAAATAAATCTTATTCTATTTTGTGTCTTTTATTCAACAGTTACGTGGTTTGTGTGTAAAAGAAACAAAATGTTAGTTTTACAATATATTCTAATTGACTTATTTACATAATTGTGTCATATTTCTGTAACGGTGACATGTTCGTTGAATGAAAGTGACAAAATCAGTGTAAACTTCAACTTACGGAGAAAACATTGTTCATGCTTCTTTTGCCTTTTAATTTAAGGTTACGTAAATATTTTTTAAACAAAAAGGGCAAAATGATTGTGAATATACTTTTAGATTTGTTTGGCAGATGTTAATGTTGTTTTATTATGCGTATGTTCAGTGTAATATATTGTGTAAGTATCACAAAACAAACGCAATTTTACTGTAGAATATTTCTACAGAATAACAATTTCGGCCTACATTTTTTTATTTATGGCTTGAAATAATATTTATATCTTCACAGTTCTTTATAACTGTACAGCTAGAACAACATATTGTTTTTATTTTTAATATTCTAAGTTTTTTAATAAATTTTAGAATTTGTACTAATGTGTCGTTAACATAGCCGCCGGCTCCTCGACTAACCTAAGTTTAACTTAGATAGTTATTATTAATTTTAGCTTTTAATAGGTGTTCAATATTTTTCACGTTTTTTCATTTGGAAAGTGAACGCGACCATAGGCGGGCGTTGTAAATACTATAATAGTTAGACACGATATGGACAATACCTAACAAGTGAAAAAAATATGATTTTATTGAAATACATTCAGTGAAATTACTTTTGTGCATGACAATCCCGATCGCCATTTTGAGAAATGACGGTCGGGACTTGAATTATTTTTTATTTTGATCCTCTCCCCTCACCTTAGCTTTTAGAGCATGTAGATGTTTGTATTTATGTATAGAAGAAAGAACGAGTAGCAAATTATATTGACAACGCATCGTTAACATTTAATGTCTTATGTAGCCGACGTGTATACTCCGGCTTGGAGGATAGGAAGCCTGTAAACTTACCTCAGATGCTAACATCCAAGTCTTAGGTTGGCAACGCATTGTTTTACATCTTTGGTCTATACATATTTGATCCATCAATCTATTTGTCGCTTGAAATAGTGAAATGTAACTTATCTAATAAAAAAAAAATTCACGTCCGTATCCCAAAAGAGGCAGGCAGAAGTGCACGACTAGCCGAAAACACTAACGTTCGCACTTAAAAGACGTAAATTGTCATTTTATTTATCGTTAGGTCACTTTTTTTTATGAAAAATGTTGGCATAATCAGTGCCTGCCAAAACACTAATGATTGACGTCTCCGAGGGCGGCCGTAAACCCAACAATTTGATAATAGCAAGCCTGTCGCCAACCGGCACATATCCAATCCCGGGCAACCTTGTTTTAGTGCCTAATGCACTCTACCTCTTGGAAGCTTATGACCACCAAGACTAGTTGGTAGTTTTGCAAAGACTCGAACGGACTGCAAGCAAGCAAGCAAAAATTGCTTTACCAGCAACTCCTACATCAATAACGTGAGTGCTTGCCTCTGTCGTATTCAGGTAATGACGCCAGAGGCTCAGGACTCCTGCCTCAAATTGACAACGCACCGTTATTACCTTTGATGTCTATAGACTATGTAGGTGTATTTTTTATCACAAAATCCGTCTGGTTTCTAATTTCATAAGAAAGCCAACGTTTCTTGACAAACTTCTTCATAAATTACTCATTTAGTTTTGAAGAAAGCAGCAGTAGTATTGTATATATATAGTAGTGGAAAGCTTTTGACAAAAGGCGAAAATTTAGCTAGATAGGACCCGGCCCTGGGTCAGAGCTAGAGGAACGAACGCTCATGGCGCCAGTTAGCAATGGGCGCTAAAAATCAAATATGAATGCCTTTTCAAAGACGCGGAAACCATAAGAGTTATTTTCTGAAAAGGTAGATTCAGGCGGCATATCTTTTATAGTCTAAGATCAGCCTATTTCGAACTGCTCCGAACTTATAATAGGATGAAACACATTTTGCAATAAATTATATACTTATATTAAAAGATTAGGTCAGTCAATTTAAAAATAAAAGTATAAAGAGTAAAAAGTGTAAAGCCGAAGCGCATAATTTAAATAGTATTAGGTACTAGGTATAAGTCGTTGTCACTTACTTTCAATTGATTGGATAATAGAAAAATATAATTATGACGGCTGTTTTATGGTGAACACATTGACATAGTGTTGTCTGAAAAATCGGGAAAATGAAACATAAGTTTTTAAAAAAATATTAAAAATATTCTGCCCAAGATTTTTATAGGCATCCAAATTTCAATTTGTCTTAATATACTAAATCTATAATATAAAAATGAATTGCTAAATGTGTTGTAAGCGCATAACTTCTGAACGACTCAACCAATTCGGATAATTCTTTTTTTGTTGTGTTACTTATCGTCAGGAAAACGTTCTTATGGTAAGAAACTCTGGTAAAATTGCAGGGAAAATGGGAAAAACAACATTTTGTTTTTCCCCATACAAATTAAACGGGTGGAACGGAGTTCGCCGGTACAGCTAGTTTATTATAAAATATGTTTCATTCTATTAACAGCTTCGTGTAGGTCGATGTAGGTTCATGATCTTCTGCTATGAGGTAACTTCAAAAACCAGTAGCAATAATGTGATTCATTTCTGCTACTTTTAAGCGCTGTAAGAGTCTAACCTACGTCTTATGTTTCAATTTTGATAAACATGGGTCAATCAGGGTGCTGATTATGTATCTCAGTGGACAACTCAAAGTGGAAAAGTTTAAAACAAATAGCTGTCAAACGTGTTTTATATTTGCTATCTCCAGAACCAACAGAAATACAATAGAGATAGCAAACACAAATGACGTCATGTGACGGCTATTTGATGTACATTTTACCCTGTGATCACCACCAAAAAGATACGTAATCAGCCCCCTGATGTTGTTGCTCAGTGCAAACACCAGATTGTTTGCGTTTTGTACATCAGTTAGTTCTGTCCGTTAGTACTATTACTAAATCTGTTGAAAAAGCACCTGCTTAAATCTAGCATTACCTCGTACCGTCCCGTTCTTCCCCATGTTGGTACGGGTCCTTTAAGAAGAATAGACCATTAACCTTTCTGCGCTTGACAGCTCGTAACAGTCGAGCACAGATGGAATAAGAAGGTCACTACCAACAAGACTGCTAGTGGTAGCATGTTGTGCAGCAACTTACGTGATTAGGGATCCAGATCTTTTCCATTCATTCCGCCTCAGTGACTGTCATGTTCCGGTCCGCAGGGGAGATTGGCACAATTGGCCGATCCCATTGGCCTCAGGACACTCATAACATCTACCCGTGTGCTTGGTCGCTGATCGCTCACATATTTTTTTTTAGTGAATTCATTCGGCTGTCACATATTCATTCTAGTCCCTATTATAAATACGAAAATATGTCTATTACTATTTCACGGCAAAATCTTTGTGGACCGGTTGCGTCGAAATTTAATAGACGTAGGTATATTTAAAAACCTGAGTTTAAACATGGGCTGTTTTTTTTTACAAAAGTAAGTATCTTTACGCCCATATCCACGAAGGGGTAGGCAGAAGCGTAACTAGGGCACCCACGACTAGCCGAAGACACAAAATCCCGCTACATGATAGGTGGCAAGCTTATTACCAACCGGGTACAAATCCAATGCCCGGCACCGTTAATTTTATTAGAAAATTGAAAATCATCTCGTTAATTTTATGTTACTGGCCTCAAGAAGTCAAGTCCGACGCCTGACCGCTAGATCACAGAGGCGAAAAAATCAACTCTTAAAAACTATGATGTAAGATAAGTGTGAATGAAAATTATCTATTCTAGGCTGAGGAAGTCGCGGGCAACCACCCAGTCTAAAATTCTACACCTGTCTACACCAGTTTTAATTTTCACGTCAAAATGTCATACGTAGAAGAAGACAAAGACTACAATACTCTAGAAGAAGAAAAAATAAAAATCTGTTACAACCAAAGACTACAATACTCTAGTAACAACTTCCTTTATGGACAGTTACTTTACTCTTTGGTCATAACAACCAAAGACAACAACCAAATGTCAATTGCCGAAAATCGGCTATTAACTGTTAAAAATTTAAAAAATCTTACACAACGCAAATGTTATAATATGAAAGCGTATGGCTAATCCTATACCAAACTTAGATCTTCGCCATCTATCGAAAAAGGACATTAAACCACACGAAAAATCAATCATCGATGAAGCAATCGACAAGTTACCGAACAGTAGTAATACTAAGGACTTATTTTTAGGGACAGTGAGTGGTTGGATGACTGGAGTGTGTGTAATCAAGCTGGGCAAAGTCACAGCATTTGGTCTAGGAGGAAGTATTATACTCCTACATTTTGCCAGCGAGTTAGGGTATATCAATGTTAACTGGGAAAAGATTAAAGAAGCTGTTCATCGAAACCACGACTGTGCTGATAAGGTTCTCCGTTTCATCAAGAAGAACAGTTGCTTCTCAGTTGGATGCATCGGGGGTTTCTTCTTTGGAATAGCATCAGCGTAAATGATTTATTAAAATATTGTTAATTTTTATTAGTTTGATTTTTTAACCTAAGAAGTCTAGCACCGAAATCTAATTGGACAAACAATTTGCTAAGTTCAGTAACTTGCATTAGGTAAGTAAGTAGGTACCTAATTCAGTTTTGTAACACAGCTAGAGTGTTAATGTAAATATGATAAACATGAAATACCTATAGGTTCACACTCAGAACCACAAATTATGGTCTTTGCTGACAACGCAACATTCAACTGGCATCAGCTTCAAAAATGAAATTGGAGTCTGAAGAATACGAACAAAACCAATGGAAACGACAAAGTATGGGACTCTCACACAAATTATGTAACAGCTTTGCACAAGAGTACAAGTCAAGTACACGTGAAGAATCTAATCGGTCACTTTTCAACTTTTAATACACTCCTTCGCTCCTGTAGGCGCGATTCGTCGAGTCGCTCGGTCAGTTCAAAGCGCTCTAAACATTCTCCTGTGGGTAATTTGGTTAAAGTATTTTTGACGTAGGTAACTACGTCTTATTCCCCCGTGTTGGTCCGGGCTCCTTTGCAGAATAGACCATCTGCCTTTCTTGCCAGGCAGCTCGTAAAAGGCGAGCATAGGCTTATCATCACTAACACTGTGACATCTGACTAGGTGGTAGAGTTTCGCAGCGACTCGCCCGGATTGGTACCACTGCCTTACCTATTCCTGCCGCCATAACGTCATGACGTGTTCCGGTTCGGAGGGTAAGATAGCCGGTAAACTTACTTTTGCTCGAGGCCTAACATCGTGACCTCAGGTTGGCAACGCACCATTACCATCTTTTGTGTCTCTAGGTGGCGTGAATTTCTTACCATCAGGAAATCCGTCTGCTTGTTTGCCTTCCTATAACATAAAAAAAACTGCACGCACCAAAAAAACATGACTCACGCGGCGTCACCACAGTTTACAGTTTCCCTGCCTTCCTTTTTAGAAATAAATTCTTTTTTTTAAGGTCCCTAACTCGTAAAGTTTCGGAAACTCTGCTACTGGTAATTAATTGGTTTGATTCAAGATTCCACAATAAAGTAGTTCGTGGCAGAAAATATCTATGGACTCGTCTGTGAGTCCTATAGTATCAAGTTATAAATAAGATAATTAAAACCTTTTTTTATTACTATACGAAGTCAACAAATAGACTCATTGAAAGATAAGAAAAGCAACAAACTGGTGCTTTGCTAACTTATGGCAAAGTTTATGTATATTTCGTAGGTAAGTTTACCGATTACCCTGCTCCCCAAATTATAGGTACTTTATGCCAAGTGCTGACGATTTGATGACAGAGAGAAGTAAATCCAGGCAAATATTATGGATCTAAACATACACTCTAATTATGAAAATAGTCCTTGTTTAAGCTATTCAAGTGCAGTGCAGTGTTTATAATAAAGAGTTTAGCAACAAATACAGGTAATATTTCGATTCCATAAGTAATTAGGGTAACCTCGTAAAGATGCCTTAGGTACCTATTCCCGTCGCCATAGTGACACTATCATGTTCAGGTGCGAACGCTAGGGTAGCCTTAAACTTGCACGATAGGCCTTAAATCCCGGTCATACGACAGCGACGCATCTACATTCTACAACCTCTATGGTGTTTATACGCCATAATTGTCACTTAGTATCAGGAGAGATTTTGTTTGCTGGCATATCAATTTTCATACATAGGTACAATCTACAATCTATACTTGACGCAAAGAAAAAAACGGTCATTGGCCTTTGAGTGCAAAACAGAGGTAATCAACATTTCTGAAGTAGCTTTAAAAATGGAAAGTATAAGTAAGGTTTGACTAGCATTAATTTTGCAAACTCTTACAAATCTTTCTGTATTCCTATACATGTATATCAACCGATATACATATGCGCAAAAATATTAAGATATTATTCACAAAACTTGGGTAGCTATTGAACTAAACACAGAAATAGTTTAAAGACACATGTGACATG
Source organism: Calephelis nemesis (assembly GCA_002245505.1). Classification (NCBI taxonomy): domain Eukaryota; kingdom Metazoa; phylum Arthropoda; class Insecta; order Lepidoptera; family Riodinidae; genus Calephelis; species Calephelis nemesis. Next base: position 192,617 of record NJDD01001047.1, read on the forward strand.
CCCCGATCTCCGTCACCAGTCATATATAAAAACAGGTTTGACTCCCCTGGATGACCACGTCGCTTAGCATGTCTTTTGCCACGAACCGTGTTTACTGCATAATTCATAACAATATAGCAATATTTTTATGAAAAACTACCCAACGCTCAAAACAAACGTAACATAGGGTCAGTAATTGTTTTTTTGCGCTTGGGACATACTATACATACCATGCATAATTAATGAATATATGTTAATTATTTATTGCAAAGCTACACTTTGCTACTTCCTAAAGGTAACAAAGATTAACTAGTTTACCCTGATCTACATACAGATATGCCTACATTTTTCTTCTGTCGTAATCTATTATTATTTGTCACGAAAACATAGGTAACAATATGCTCAGAGACTAAAGTACCCGTCATGAGAAGCTGTAAATTATGTAATCAAACGTTCGGGAGTTAACAACATTTGGTTCAAAGATAAAAGTATTTTTTTTTTATATTTAATTAATTAATAATTTAAATATGTATAATAAATTACGTATGTTTTGACATTTTTTTCGTGGCAAATTGATTTCCTTAGATGTACTGGGTACTGGCTTCATTATACGTTAATACACACTAACAAATAGTGGATAAAAAAAATTAAAATTAAGGCAACAATTAACAAAACTAACAACAATAACAAAGTGATAACGAAAAGATAAAAAAATTAACAATAACAACCAAATCCGCGATTTTAACAAAGCAATGAAAAATTCAAAACTCGAATGACGCGTTTATTTCCAAAAGACGAACCGATGGTTTGCATTCCCGGCGACCGGCGCGTCCCCGTACCAAGACACTCAAACGTCAGTTGTTAGATATGATCCGACTAAATTAAATAGGTTGTTACTTTCATATAACCCGTCAATTTTTTTTATTTCGATTGAATATGGTCAGTTTATTGTTGTCTCGAAGTAAAAGAAAATACTTGGTAAAAGATGTTTGTTTACATAATTTATAGCTTCTCATGACGGGTGCTTTAGAGAGCTTCGTTGACTGAATATAATGCCCACTATGTATAGTTACTGTTCTAAGTCCTACATAACATTTTGTATAGTTTAATTTTAACTTGCTGCATATCATGTGCTGCTGTTTTGCTAATTAAATACAAAAACCTAGAACAAAATACACGAATTGAACCTACCCTAACACCAAAGCAAATTATGTTTGTTATAGGTGTTAATTAACACAACAATATCCACTAAATAATATAATAATAATGTAGCTAAGTACTACCACGATCGTTTCAGCTTTAATGCAAAAAGTCCCTATCGAAATCGGTCCATCCGTTCAAAAGTTATGACTGACACAAGCACACGTACAAACATATATTTATCATCTAGATAAACATATGTCGGGGGTTTAACTTTACTTAAATAGGTACCGGAATAAATTTCTTAAACACACCCAAACCAGAAATTAGAACATCTAAATGCTAATCAAACATATGCTTGCCACCTTTGGAAATTTAATCCAAGCCTGCGGTCGGTCGGTGGCATTAACCTTTCGATCATGAAAGTCGTCCAATAATTATTATGTTTCACTATTAAAGGACATAGAACCAGATGGGTAGAAATATGTGCTACCAATGATGTTAATGGTATTTTGTTCAATAAATACCTATAACAATAGAGTTTTCTAAAACGAGAACAATACTATTAATGACAGTAACATTGTCACAACCAATCAAATCTACCGCCTCCCCTCCACTGTGGAATATGCCAATGGTGATTTCAGATGCCAAAATTCTTTATACTCTGGAAAGTGTAACTACCATATCTTTCACATCATCTGGGAATATTTCCGCCAAAAGTGCTAACATTTTACAGCCTCGTTGGTCGAGTGGCTAGCTTGTACGCCTAACTACACTGACCAAAACTCGGGTTCGATTCCCGACGAGGGCAGGCATTTGTATGACGAACATTTAGATGTCTGCATTTCCGAATCTTGGTGTTTATTTAATGTATTCTTGTACTTATCTATTTAAGTATTTCTATGTATTAGAATCGTTAACTGACACCCATTACACAAGCATAATATAATTTGCTTAGTTTGTGGTTAGATTCAATTTGTGTATCTTGTCCAGGGATATTTATTTATTTATAATATTAAGAATTGCGTCTTAGGTTAAATATTTTTATTGTTTCTTTAAATCACTAATCTCTTTTAATGCCTTAACACAAGCATATAATTTACTTTATGGTTAGATTAAATTTGTGTAACTTGTCCAAGGATATTTATTATTATTTTACAAGCTTTTATTTAACTTGCAAACGTATGTATGTTTGTCTGGGTCGAATTTTAGAAGCTGAATTTTATCCACTTACGCATATGAGAATTGGATCACATCACAAAATAGTATGACATGGAGCTGATCTGATGACGGAAACGGAAGCTGACCATAGGAACTCATAAAATTCCAACTTCCAAACGTGTTTGGACTTTTTTGATACGCCTTAAACACAAAACCTTAAGTATACATCTGGGAACAGCCCTTCTAATTAAGACTCATTTTCTTTTATTATACGACCTATAATTTGACTTACTCTTAATCGGGGAGAACATTCTTAACCTCGGTTTGGTCCCTTGAGTTAGAATTGGACCTCTGCTCCTCTGCCAGGAAGCTCATGAAAGCCAGTATGGCATGGATGGGCAACCGCCCAGTAGGGTTACTCTCGAGACTCGATTTCATGCAAATTGGAAATTTGAATCGGATTTGTCATTTTAGGTACTCTGGAACACAGTAATAACGGATGATTAACATTTAGTTACAACAAAATTCAATGAATCGGATAAAATCTACTATTGTTTATTATTAATTAAGCTTTATTAATTCTAGCTAGTATTGTGTTCAAGAGTACCAACCTAAAGTGACAGATCCGATTCCAATTTCCAATGTTGCACTTATCGAGATTAAAGAGTGTTTTAATTACAGGGCGCCAAAAAGTAAAGGTTTTTTACATTTTGTATGATTACCTTTTAGTATGATTTTGAACAGCATGTAGGGGCCGCCGTATAAATTGCGCCCAGGGCGCTGCTATTACCAAAACCGCTACTGAGCCGAGAAACAATAATATTAACAAAGCCATGATTCAATTAAACAAAAATAATATAATTAACTGTTATTGGCATTATTAATAAGACTACTGGTGTTAGAGTGCTGTGAGAGTACGGTAATCCATCCACCTTACCTATTCCTGCCGCCATTATGATACCGTCATATTCCGATCTGAATGATAGAGTATCCACTCGACTTGTGCAACAGACTGACGTCAAGGCCACAGGACAGCGACGCACCTGTCACATCTATGGTGTACATAGGTTATGATGGGCTAAGCAGTAGGTACTGTGTAGGTTAGAACGATATTTTTTGTATAATACATACTCCTAAATAAAATAAACTCGGTTTTAATAAAATGTTTCATTCTTTAATCTTATTTTCGTTCTTTCTTCTTGCTGGCTGTTTCTTCAACTGCTTCTTAATTTGTAGAGAATAGTACAGCATGCTGTAGATAAAATTCTGTCAACTTGTGCTGCTCAGTATTTTATACGTTATTTGAAGTATAACAAAATCAGGTACTCAGTTTGCAAATAAGGATTTTTTTAATTTGACTGCCTCGTAACGGTAATATTACCTTGGCCTCGTGGCTCTAGAGTCTAGGGGATAGTGGTTAGGGTGATGTAAGGTTAAGTTAGCGAATCTAACACCACCGACCACTCGCTAGACTCGGGTTCAAATCCCGCAGATATTTGTGTGATGAACATCTGTATGACTGCATTTCTAGGTCTAGTCGTGCAAATTAAATTAATTCTGGTATTTATTCAAGAATTTGGATGTGTGATTATTTATTATCAAGGACTACAACCCATAATAAAAGCATATAATTTATACATACTTTGGGGTTTAAATTAAAAAAAAATTACTTTCAATTTGTGTATAATTTGTCCAGAGATTTAGTTTACTTCATATTAGACAGGTCAGACACCCCATCTTCATGACAGCGATGTTACGAAAACATCCATCGTGTCTGTAGACCACGGTCGTCTTACTTAGTTTTTTACGATATTGAAAGACAAACAAGCAGTCGGATTTCCTGATACAAAGGGGGTAATGGTGCGTTGCCAACCTGAAGCCGGGATGTTAGGCCTTACCCTCCGGACAGGAACACGTCATCGGCAAACACTGGCGTTATGGTGGCAGGGATAGGTAAGGCGGTGGTACCAATCCGGGCGAGTCACTGCAAAACTCTACCACGTAGTCAAAAGTCACAGTGTTAGTGACGGTAAGCCTACGCTAGCCTTTTACAAGCTGTCTGGCAGAAAGACAGATGGAAAGTATTAAGAAAGCTGTGCGCTTGTTTACTGTCTTATGCCATTTAATAATATTATAATATATTTAATTGATTTTCCTTATTTAGTCAGATTCTTTGTCTATGAGTCATCGATTAAATTTTCTTGAAGTCAAAATCTGCTAACCATTAGGCACATATAAATGGCGTATAGCGTATAACGCAACAAACTATACTAAGTGCCTAAAATTTTATTATGACAATAAAAATTTAAACCCAATAAAACATTGCTTCGTAACTCAAATCCTTCGCACCTAAGGTTTGAAGTTTGGACACTATGTTCTTGACATTCTTAGACATATGTTTTCCTTTAATAGATATAAAGCACATATATTAATATTATATCACCTTTTAAATAAACGGTTTTAGTAAGCCTGCATACAGTAGACAAGCACGCGTAGAAATAAAATAGAGTTTAATGTAGGTAAATTTGCATGAAGTTAGATAGCAATTATCCATTTCCTTCCTCTTTTTACTTCTTTTAAACTAGTAGATGACTATAAAGGTTGTCACTCTTTTTTCAATGTTCAAATATTATGAGAAATTCAGAAGTAGCGCTAGTACCACTCGTTCGAAATTTAATGTAGTCATAAATACTTCGTCTTCTTAAATAGTTATACTCTAATAATTGTCTTTTTTATCTCTATTCCATAATTGTTTCTCTTGTCATTATGTTTTACCGAAATACTATTAATATGTCATTTTTCGTTTACAGCTAAACAAACAAAAACAAATCAACTAACAGTAACAGAAGAAGAAAAATCAATACCACCTGAGAACATACCAGCACCAGTACCAACTATACCTAAGATCACAGACCCATTTAAACCCGAAGACCCACCGCCATTTCTCGAAAAACCTGCATTTATTCCACCGAAACCAATCTCACATTCTCCAAAAATATCTCCATCATCAATTCCCAATCCTAATCCAAGTGTTACTACAACAAAGCAAGTAGAATCTGGGTATCCCAACTATGGCGGTTTCATGTACTCAGTTCCTGGATATTCAGCTTTTCAACCGGTTTCATATCCCGGAGTTATGCAACCATCGTCATCAACTTTGCCTCAGAAAGAAGTTCAAAAACCCGATTTTCCTTATTCTATACCTAATGAAGGAGTCACAAGAATTGAAGAGAAACCTGAGTCTAAGCATACTGATGCTAACAATTCCAAAGATGCAGTAAAGGTGCAAACAGATTTTGAAGAACATTTTACAACTGAAGTTATACCTGCTCTAAAAACAAACGATGTAAATAACTTGCAAATTGGGGAATCACAAAGCAATGTCCCATCTTTGACACAAGCGTCAGGGGCAATAGTAATGCCACAAATAATTAAAGATATCAAAAAGAAACCTCCAGAAAGATTCAGCCTCAAAACAAGTATACCAATTAGCAAAATTGACATGAAATGTGTTAACACGCCACCAGTAAATGTAATACAAAATACGATACCCAAAAAACCTTTTAATCCAGCGTTTCATACACCAGTCACGAAAGAAAATTCTGTTAGAGTCGAGATTCAAAGCAACGTGATTGTCAAAAGTGCTATAAAAGATCATGAGGTGCCTCAAGTAACACCACCACCAACAATAGCAAATAACAGTATAAGTACGTTAATTAACGCAGCTGAAGTAATTAACAAAACTGAAACGGTAAACAAAATTGAATCAACACCTGAAGTAACAAATGATATTAAGGAGCATACGTTTGCCACTCCTTTGAATACTTCGAGTCACCGAGGAATTTTTAACCCAATTAATATCGAAACAAGCAAAGCGACATCATTAGTAAAACAACAGGACACTGCTATAAGTGAACCAAAAAATCAAATAGTCTTTATACAAAATAAAAATCCAACAAATCCTAAAATGTTGCTTACTATCCAACAACCAAACCCGCAAGTTTTACTGCAAAGAGCTAATTTCGATCCAAAAAACTTGCAAGCTCCTTCACGAATATCAAGCCAACCAAAAAAATGTAAAGAGGAACTTATAAAAGAAAACGGTTCATCGTCAAAAGTCGTTTCCTTGAAACGATTACATCAAGAAAACTGTGATGAAAATGATTTTGAAAATTTGATAACAGAAAATCAAATATATGGCAATAAGATAGTCGTGAAGGAGAAATCGCAAGGTACATCTCAAGAACAAGACTTGAAAAATAAAATTAAAAGTGAGAAATCAAATTCGCTAGAATCAAAAAATGTTGTCTTACAACCCAATTTTTTGTATTTAAGTAATGTACAGTTTCCCGCTAATCTAATGATGATTAAAAATAACGCTAAAATAGCAAACGATCAAAATAATCGAGCAAATTCAAATGAAAATAAACCAACTGAAGAACAAATAAGTACAAATACATCAGATATATCTCTAAAACCAAATAAGACCCAAATTACCAACAAAGAAATACATATACTGAAATCTAACAACAACGTGTTGCAATCACTTCCCAATAAAAAATCAAAACCAGATCTAATCTTTCAAACTACAAACCAAAAAGTTATAATGAACCCTCAAATAGTTTATCAAGTGCCTATGATAGTAGATACTGACAGTAAATTGAATCAATCGTTCGTTGGTAGAGATTTTTCCAAAGTAATAGGACAAAACAAAAAAGAATTTCAGAAGCCATTTGACCAAAACAAAAATGATAAGTTATTTATAGCATGTCCGTACCAAATGGATTCTAAGCTCCAGCCCAAAATTGTTATTACAAATATTAGGTCTAAAGTACCAAAAATAGAAGAAGTGAGTTCGTTAGATCTTTATGAAAAACGAAAGCGTTTGCGACGTATGAAATATTTATCTAATCGTGATATAAAATGTAATCAAGCGACTGATAATCAAAAACCTGATTCAAAAAAGCCTCAAGACACACTGCGGAATATAATTACACCAGAAAAGATGAAATCAGAGATTTATAAGGAATTTGCCATTACAAAACTTAAATCTGGTGGTGAGATAAGCGAAAACGATAGTGATTACGGTGAAGATGAAATAGAGGAATACAAATCTATTGTTAGAGAATTTGGAACACAAGCCAACAGTTTAGAAATTCAAGAAAACGCTGCCAAAAAAGCCAAGTTTTTAGCGAATTTTCGTTTAGCTTCACAAGAGGATTATAAAGGTAAGTCTTTAAAATTAATTTAATGTAATCATTGATCCTGTAATTGTAGAACAGTGACATAGCGTGCAGTGTAAACTATTAAAGGTAACTTATATGTACAAGTTATTTATTACGTTATAATAAATAACTTGTATATAGCGACCTGATATTCATTGAGTGTACAACTGTGTAAGGTTCGATAAATTGGTAATTTACATAAAAATACCATTTCAGAAAGAGAGTTAGAACGTCGAGAAAGGATCTTGAGGAAAGACGCAGTAGCTGCAGCCTACATAGCGGCAGGAAGAATTGATTGTCTCGTGAAAGACAATTTTCCAGAACGAGGTGTAAGACGTAGCGTGCCTGTCCAACAAACAGTAAATAATAAAACAGATGAAAGTGATGCAGAACATAAAACAAAACAAATATTTTTATCCGGTTTGAATTTGGTGCAAGTGTCAACGAAATATAAGGATGGTAAGTCTAATTTGTTGAGAACTAGCTGTTGGTCCCGACTTCGTAAACATGTTGAGGTGACTTTTCGTCGCTGGTGACGGGAACGAAAGATTTTGCCGCAGTAAAAGGTATCCTTAATGTTGATCCGGAAATCGGAATATAGACTACATAAATAAAACTATGAACTACTGCATAAATTTTGGTGTACCTATAATCAGTTCAGCAGATTTTGTGGGAAAAGTAAACAGACTAACCGACATAAATTTTATTAACCCACGTTTTGGTTTCTAATAGCTTAATAAAATGCATTGTTATTTTTAATGCATTGTAAGATTTAGTTCATCCAAGCTGTTCTCTACATTGTATAAGAAATATCTAAAACAATAACGTAGCTTATAGGCATAATAAACATAGGGTGGTGTACTGTTTAGCCTCTTGAAAAAAATACCAGCTATCCTATCTTTCAGATGAAAACACGACGGAGGCTAGCACACAACTAGTCGACACAAAACTAGCATTTTTTTTTAATTAGATATTTAACTGTTTTAATTTAAAATAGATAACAATATAATGTAGAAAGCTAGTGGACAAAAGAAGTTAACTATTACATGAAAGATATTGAATAATAAGAGTTATCCAAGTATCAGCTTACAAAGCATCTGAAGCTCTATGCCATTAATGCATTATTTTCTTTGGAAATGGGATGTTTGATTAGGCTTACGTATACCAGCTACTTACTTGTTCTTCTTATTTCAAAATGTTAATATAATATAAATAAATAATAATATTGTTAATATTTTCTTTAAATAAATTACAGAATACGAGAAAATTTGGAAAGAGGTAATAAAAGAAAGAGCACGAAGAGAACTTCCAACAGGAAACGATCAATTCCCAAAACAGTCAAAACTAAGAACAGAAAATAAACTTTTAGACCACAATGGGCAATTAAGATTACTAACAGAAATCAAGAATCACGTTAACGAAAATAACAATCTTATCAAGAAAAAGCTAGATTCAAATTGTGAAGACGGTGAAAGTATTAAAGTACTAGCAGAGAAAAACTTCTCCGAACTCAATCGTCTGTCTATAATGGCGGATAGAAGTGTCAAACATTTTAGCGGACAAACCACGAGAAAAAGAGATCTCAACCCTGGATTTGACAGCGAAAACATCCAAAAGGCCGCTTGTTATCCAGATATAAATATTCCCAATATTTCTAAGATAGTCTCTTTAAAATCTGCACAAACGTCATGTGTGGTATCTACTATGCAAGCGACCTCAATGGACGAGCCGTGCAGTTCCGCTGCAGTGGTGCCGCAAGTGCTGAAGAAAACTCAAGATTTCAGTTGTCAAGTTAATGATGCTGCTTGGCCAGGAATTGAGTCAGTTGTTAAAATTTTTAAGGAATATGATAATGGTACGTACTTTTCTTTTGACTTACAAGTACATAAAAAGAATATAATTAACTTTTCCCCCATTTTGGTCCGGGCCTTGTGTAGAATAGACCACGTACCTTCCTACTAGACAGCTCGAAAGAGGTGAGCAAAGATTAAAATGGTCATTTTCAACAAAACCTCTGGTGGTAGAGTGCCGTGCTGCAACTCGTCCGAGTAGGGATCCACCGCCTTGTCTATGTCTACCACCATAATGTCATGTTCCGGTCCGGACGGAAGGATAGCCGGTAGACTTGCCATGTGCGAAAAATAGGAGAAAAAATTGGCGGACGGATTTTTTCTCCTATTGGCGACGCTTGGCGCCTGTTGCAACTCACACGACTCGTTTTTCAGCCGCATGTAGCGTCTCCAGTACAAAGACTACTATCTCTATGTAGTATTACAGCCTGCAGACATATATCTGCACTTATTTTAACAAAACATTAATTAAATTAACTTTGTTTCCACTCGCAGCAGCGAGACCAGAGAGAAAGTAGGATTGAAAGAAAGTAATGGTACTCTCTGCTTACCACTCAAGAGACTCAGCTTCAGGTTTTGTGCGTAATTAACAAAACAACTACGCTAGAGTTTTCTGTTCACCTAAACACCTTCGTTTTTCACCCGCTGCGTCTGCCAAAATACGCCCGATACACGCATGCTGTTGCGTAGACGTCGACCCTTATTACAATGTCACTTTCTGAAAAACTGGGCCCTCTCTATGAAATTGTATCTTCACAGGGCTTGCATTACAGAAAAAATAGCATAATTGGTAACAAGATGTAAACCTCTTAACACCATTTATTAAAAATTGATCCTTAGAGCCTATGTCCATATAAAATATAGCTAAACTAGCTGCGCCCCGAGGTTTCACCCGCGTAAGTCCCAATCCCGCGGGAACTCCGTGATAAAAAGTAGCCTATATGTTATTCTGGGTCTTCAGCTACCTACATACCAAATTTCATCGTAATCGGCTTTGTAGTTTTCGCGTGAAAGAGTAACAAACATCCATACATACAAACTTTCGCATTTATAATACTTGGATGTGGAAAATGTACGATTTCATTCTTGATACGAACATAGTTTTTTACTAGCTTATAAGTTTTAGTTTCTGTAAGCTTATATTACCAAATGGAGTGCTTATTTTATTTCATGTCAGTCCTTTATTTGATTAACTTATTTTGATCGGGAAGTATATGCCATCAATTACAAAAGTTTACTTTTATTTCTAGCAAGAAAGAAAGAGATAGCCGATCTCCACCGCCGCAACACAGCGCTTCGTGTAGATTCCGCGCACATCACCCGAGCAGCGTCGAGGGATTCTGACCGCGCCCGAGCGCTGCTCGCCGAACGCCGAAATCTGGCTAACGAGGAGCGAAACGTTCGCAATTCCATACACTGGTTGTGCACTGTTGTTGAAATGGTTCGGAATTACAGAGAAAAGACTGATGAATAGATATTCCACCAGTGGTTCTCAATTAGTATTATTGCCTTACGGCCAATATCAATAACCGGCCCAAGCAGACACTTCGGGCTACTTCAGATTACTTACCAGGCAACTATTGTTACTTTTCAATAATTAATAAAATTATCTTAGTAACAAAAGTCTGACAGGCCTATCTCATTTTGAAGATAGGTTAATGAAATTGGCCGTAAAAGAGTAGGTAGGCGATATACATGGGCGTCGCCAGGATTATTTTCAGGGGGATGCATCTCCATCTATACATACTATTAACTAATATAAAACATCGAAATAAACATGTGTTACATACATACATAGTCTCGAAATGCATTACTCTCCCGCTAGTTCAGTCAGGTAATTTTTTCTATCTCCTTTCTTTCCAGACAGGGGAGTTAGGTTTACCAACTTTTTTTACAAGAAATAAAATATATTTAGGTCTGAGAAGGAAAATAAACAGTATTTTACGAAAATGAACAGTATTTTACGAAAATGAACAGTATTTTATTTTATTATTTTTTAAAGACATATTTTTTAGTGCTTCTCGCGTAACTTATTAATTTAGAGTCATTTTTAAAAGCTTCATAAGCCTCACCACAATCAAAACTATAATTAAAATAAATAAGGAGCTCATTTTTTATTAAATTAATTGAAGCTCTGTTTCTGTCTTCCCGCTTTTGTCTTCACTTTGCATTCATTACTGAAAAACTCTTTTTGTAAATGCAGAGGTAGCGGGAACAGAAAGTAGATAAGATATAATTTTTACAATATTTTTTAATTCGTCAGAAGTGTTTACTAATAAATGGCTCCACTTCTGACCAGTACTCATTTCGAAAAAATCTTTGTCTTCTGATACTTTTTCATAAATTACTTTAAACTTAGTTAATTCTGAATATAAATCATGCATATCAATATTGAGTCTATACAAATTAAGATTATCTATATTTTTTTCAAAATGATTAAATGTAACCAAAGACTTTAATGACCAACAGCTAATTAAAGAAAGCCAATTAGTCTGATGGAAATTGAACCATTTCTCTAGATATAAATTAGCCTTGTTAATAAAAAGTATAAAGTTATTAACAGTTCTATTAAACATTTCTTGAGATTACTCTGTAATAATTTTTAATACTTTTTTAGTTTCATGGCCAAAATACTTATCATCTTTTCTTTGTATTAGCTCAGTCTTTAAAGTATTCATATTGATGCTGAAAACAGTATTTCGTATACTTCATTTTTGTTCAACAGTAAAAAGTATAATATAGTGAAACAGTATAATACTGTTTTTAACAGTATGGTTGGGAACCCTAAGGGGAGTGCAGTTGAACCCCCTTGCATCCTGCTGCCGGCGCCCATGGCTATATACCTACCATTCGATCGAATCATGAGATTTAGGTAGTATAAACAATTACCTTAAAACATAATTAAGCGCAGTAAAACTGCAAAAACCGACTCCAACCATTTCATTAGGTACCACGTCAAGATTTTATAATTAAAAAAAAGTATCTTCACGCCTACTGGTTTCACCTCCACTTCACTTCTGGTTACGAAATAAAAAATGGCTACTACATCAATCGTTCACCACTGCGGCGCAACCGCGAATGATGGTATACCGAGTGTATACCAAAGACTACAATACCTGTATACCAAACCCGAGGCGTTTTCGCCCGTTTGTGTAAAGAAAAAATACTGTAATTACATTACCGAGATATGGTGATGTAAATCAAAATCATATATTTTGAGACATTGGCCTAATTGTCGTGTCAAACAGATCAAAAATAAAAAAAAAAATATTGTCTCAGTAACCCAACTCATTTTGTTTTTGGTATATACCTTCAATGTATATATTTCTTTAACCATAATATAAGGTGTATAGATACAGGCCTATAATAATGTAATATATAACATGTATAATATTACCTAAGACAGTATAATTTCAGTGTAATTAGTAAAGTAAATAGTCACTAAAAGTGAATGTCTATAATGTAAGATAAGTAGATATATATCAATTTATTTTATATATGTGACGAGCAAAGCAACACCGAGTCTGTCATGGGACTATACCCCGACCCCCGAAAACAACAATATTCTATTAACATTTAAACGTCAAAAAAACATGAGGGTTACTTTTGAATATCGATTTCATGTAAATTAGAATCGGATATGTCATTTTAGGTGCTCTTGAACAACGTAATAGCGGTTTATTAGCATAACTCTTGAAATAATTCATTGTCTATTAAACTAACTAGTGTTGTGTAGTGGCCGTAGTTTTAAATCTTTCAAACTACGAATGGATTTTGATGCGGTTTTTTTAATAGATAAAGCTTTTGAAAGAGGAAGGTCCGTATGTATATCTTATAGCTGTGCGAAGCCAGGGCGGGCCGCTAGTTAAGTATAACTCGAAAACTACCAGCCGGATCGTGACACATTAATATGGGACCACCTTGGACTCATGGCATATTTTTCTAAAGTTGAGGTTGAGGAGTAGAGGAACAGACATACAAAAAATAAACAGTGGAATTGAGAACCTCCTCTTGTTGGAGTCGGTTCAAAAGCTTAAGTAAAAACTGTAGAGTATTATTTACTTCACTTGGACTCCTCAAATTCTACAAGTAAAGTAGAAAGTATCTTAACGCCCATTTCCCCAAAGAGGTAGGCAGAGGCACAACCACTAGCCGAAGACACGAAGTCTCATAATGTGAGATGTGGCAAGCCTATCGCCAACCGGGCACATATCCAATGCCGGGCAACGTTAATTTTATTAGAACATTTTAAATATGCATAATCTAATTAATTTTTTGTTACACGACCTGGGGATCGAACCCGGGACCTCAAGAACTCAAGTCCGACGCCTGACCTAGAGGTCGGAGGCGAAAAATTCAACTCTTAAAAAAACTATGATGCGAGATAAAAGTATGTATGAAAATTATGCATTAGACGCTGACGAAGTTCTACAAGTAGTGTTCCAAAAGCAAGACCAAGACTGATTTGCTCGTCACTATTTTGTATGTAGGTATGCCTTGCTCCTGGTTTCCGATGCCTGTTATTTTTTTTGTAAAAAGTGCAATATAGATGGTAATAGTTTTGCAATAATTAGACGTAAAAAAAGGATTACTTATTTCTTGTTTTATTCGTCCATTTTGCCTATTACTTAGTCAATGTTGGTGATCCTGATGTGCACAATGTAAGCTTGTTTTA
>NJDD01001048.1:0-13313 GCA_002245505.1 Calephelis nemesis
AATTTTGATGTATACGATCTTAACCCGTTTCCGGTCTTACCCCAACTTACCTTACCTTCCATCCCTTAAAAATATAACATGCTACATATGGATAGGCCCCTCTTAAGCAAAGCAGGGTTTTAAATAGTAAGAGGCAATCGTCGCCTGCAGACAACTTATATGTTACTGGTGCGTAACTATTTATTGCCGAGATCTAAGGTCTATCTACCGGTTATACAGCCCTGCAATACTAACAGCATTGACGCGGACGTTCTGGTGGCAGGAATAGTTACCACCACTAATCAGGACAACCTGTTTCATGTGCATTTTGGTACATGGTAAACGTAAAAATGAATCATATATTTTACTAAAATTTGTCTGCAGGTAGGAACAAATCATCCTCTGCTAAAGTCGGCAAAGAATCTCCTTATGGGTTCAAAAAGCAACCTCCATTCCGTCGGCCTCATCATACTACTTTTATCAAAGGCTGCTGGGTTCAATTCTTCAGACTTCACGAGGTTTCAATCTATTTAAATTTTTGGTCAATTACAATTTACTCAAATCAATTTAGCGATTGCTGAAGTAAGTACTTACTTGTTTTTCACGAGGTAGGCAAAGAGTACCTATTGCTAAAATAAGTATAAGTATTTGACGAGTTGGTTGGAATATAATAACGTAATTCTTTTCCTGATACCTGTAGATAGACATTTTAATACCATTAAGACCATTTTGATTTTTTGGAAATATCACGAAGCATGTTATAATCAGAGACCGGTATTATCGAGTACGGAGACAGATTTATATATAGGTACAAACGACAGCAAAACTAATAACAAGTTTGGTATTTGTATTTTGAAATTAATAATTTAACATGCTGATTTTTTCTGGGATAAAATAAGGAAACAAGCGCACTGTTCTCCTGATGATAAGTGACAACTTTGGTCTATATTGGATTAGAACAATATAGATGTAAAAGTTGCGCCGTAGAAATGTCATTACTAATGTGCAATTATTGCAACACAGCAATACTAAATACTGTCATTATTGTAGTTGTCGTCATAGGCATGTTGTTGTATAGCAATTTACCACCCCTAAAGTTCGATGAAGTTGTGAAACCCTCTCGGTTAGTAAGTCACCCATTAAACTAATACTCTACCACCAGAGGTTTTGTAAACAACTATTTTATTCTCACTCGCCTATAATTGGCATGACTTTTATCGCTAATTTAATGTAAAATATTTCAGGGATCAATATGACTCTGGAGTACTCCATTCTCAGAGAGCTCTTGCTGAAATAGTGGAAATGAAGAGGACTGGTCATCTAATACACAAGACAGTGTTGAATCTGCAGGATAAAGGGGAATATGGTGACAAGTTTGGAGATCTACAATACGGCAATAAAGTTGCGCTATTGACTGGTATGTTTAGCTGGCAGTACGAACGACAGATAGGGTACGACAACGACAAGCAGGGAATTGTTCCTCTGGAAGCACATCTGGCCCCATGGGTGATGAGATACAAAAAAGACTGCATACCATCACGTTCTTGTGATATATGGCCGTAGTCGTAGGTAAAGCTCCGTAAAGGCCCCCGTGTTGGCCTGAGTCTCCTGTGTAGAATAAATCATGTGTCTTTTTGACAGGCAGTTAGAAAGAGGATAGCAAAGGTTAAACAGGTCATTACCAACTAGATCACTCAACTCGTGGTAAAGCGCTACAACTTGCCGAGTAGGTACAGATCTGCCATCTCATCTATTATGATAGTGCCTAGTCATGTTCGGTTCGGATGGAAGACTTAGGGTAACCGAAAGGCTTGCCGCTTGCACAATTGCCTAACACTTCGGCCTCAAGGCAGCGTCGTTATCCATAGTGTCTGTAGGCCATAGATATCTCATCATCATGAAAGCCATCTTCTTGTTTACTATCTTATACTTAATCGACACTGCACTCTGGATAAAGCAAAGATCATATAATTCAAGAAAACCGTCAACAGAAATTTGAAAATTTTTGTGCCTGAGATTAGCAGAAGGTCCACCATGGAAGACCAACATGATCCGCAACTTGCGTGACTGAAGTGATCAATTGGTCAGACTAGTAATAAACTAAGGTATAGTCAGGAACAGATCACCCCGCGTTATTGGTAGAACGAGAAACAAACCAACCGGTACATTGTCCATTAAAATCACCAAGAATCTCGATCTATCGATTTAGTATTACCGTATTATATTTAGATCGAATAATTTAGTATTATCTATTAACTAAATGTTAATAATAATTCGCCATTATCATTTTCAAGAGTACCTAAAAATATGAATACTCGATCGTGAGAAATACCTAAGTATATAAATTCTTGTGCAATATATGTCCATGATTTTTAGAGTTGCCTACTAAAAGTATCTACCTAATGTCTGCTATACCTTACTATTGAAGAACATTTCATTTTACTGGGTGGTTGAGTGGCGTTCAAAGCTCGCCCGAGCTGGTGCTTTTGGCTTTCAATATTCTATGGCGTTAAAGTTCGGCAATGTTGTGTTACGTGCTGGAAAATAGGGTAGCCGTTTGACTTTTTCCTACACTTGGTGAAAGATCTCGACCATACGTTAGCGACGCAGCAGTAAAATCTATACTGTCTATAGAGACGGTAGTATCTTGCCATCGGGAGTTGAATTCAAATTTGCAAATACGTAGATCTATACAAAGATTCTTGTAACGCGTCTATATAATTCTAAAAATTACCACATGCATGCATGTTCGTTATAGATACCTAAGTTTAAAAAAAATCTGCGTTATGGAACCAATTAATAGTCGGAACTGAGCCGCTACCATGAGTTGATGACTTGTCGAGTTTATTATACTCGCTAGCTTTTACGTTAATTATATGTATGAAAACTTTGAACAGCGCCTCTATTGGTAACTAAGATCACTAAATTTTTAGACCAAATGCGATGTAAATTTCGATAGATACGTCAATTACGAACGTACCTAATCTATACCAACTCAAGGTAAAAGTTATGGAAAATATTTTGGATAACTAATCCGTTACCGTAATGTACCTAGTAGCTTAATATTCGTACCTTTTCTAGGTGGTTACCTATTGGCCACATTCCTTCAGCGCCTTGGTGCTTTACGAAATAGTGAAGCCACGGAATTAGTGGTGAGCGGTTTGAGGGATCTCGTTGAAGCTGACTTTCTCGGAGATCGAGATTCAGAACTTAACCCTCTTCCAACAAAGCCTAAAGGTTTGTTTTTTTAATTGAAAACTTTTAATCCTCTGCCAACAAAGCCTTAAGGTTTGGTTTTTTAATAGAAAACTTCTTGAGCGACGTTGCGCACTTTTTTTGGAATGGGTAAAAACTTCTAAACTCGCGTTAGGACACGTGACCTGATCAAAAATTCGTAAGACGGCGCAGAGCGCATGCGCCCATGTTCGTGTTTATGTACGATAGCGCAATAAATGAATACTGTATTCTACCACATAAATGATAGTACTTTCATACTGATAATTAAAGTAATTCGTTCAAAATTATTCTCTAACCATTCCAAAATATCAAATATACACAACGTTAATATTCAAGTTTTCACTTCTGCCCGCACTCCCGGAGTGCAACCCGTCGTTTTTTTTTTTTGTTTTTTTTTATGTTATAGGAAGGCAAACAAGCAGACGGATTTCCTGATGGTAAGAAATTCACGCCGCCTAGAGACACCAAAGGTGGTAATGGTGCGTTGCCAACCTGAGGTCAGGATGTTAGGCCTCGAGCAAAAGTAAGTTTACCGGCTACCTTACCCTCCGAACCGGAACACGCCATGACGTTATGGCGGCAGGAATAGTTAAGGCGGTGGTACCAATCCGGGCGAGTCGCTGCCAAACTCTACCACCTAGTCAGATGTCACGGTGTTAGTGACGATAAGCCTATGCTCGCCTTTTACAAGCTGCCTGGCAAGAAAGGCAGATGGTCTATTCTGCAAAGGAGCCCGGACCAACACGGGGAAAAGTTTTTTTTATAGTATGACAATCCATGCACTATACCTAAATTGTGCTAGTAAGTCACTTTAAGGCCTTGTGTACTTTTTCACAGTTAGGTTACCTGACAAGCTTCAACTCCCCTACATATAGCAGGGATATCACCATCGGTTGTTAGATATATCAGAGGCCCTACCATGAACGCCTATAGCAGTATTATTTCTATGTTGACAATGCAAATGTCCATACATTAAAGCAACTTCATAGCTTACACTATAAGTTTATCTTTCTCCGATTACAATTAGAATTGCAGTAGTAGCAAGTACCGCGTCCAACTGAAATGGCTTCCCATTCGTCAGCGCAGAAATAATTATCTATTGTGTCTCCTTTTTAACAAAATTTTTAACCCTAATGCTCCAAAATATTTGAAAGAGCGTTTCCATTTCCTTCATCCTCCGGGTTCTCCTTGTCGTCCTTCCGTAGCTGCACTTTTACGTTTTCCTACTCATAACTCCAGCTTTTATTCCCACTCTTTCACAGTACATGCTATACCTAAGGCTGAAGAACTCACTTCCCCTTGATATTCGAAATAGTAATTACATAACCTCATTTAAAAATCGTTTAAAACTGTTTTACTCCTCTAGTCCTTAATGGTAGCACTTATTGTCAGAATTAAACTATTAGCAGGTATAACATTTACATTCGTTTTTTTTGGTACCTTTTTATTATTAATATTAGTATTAAGTAAGTATTTATGTAGAATAGTTTATAATTTTAATTAAGTTTTTTTTTAACTCTTTAATCTTAAGGTTGTACACTGTCTACCTATCGCTTTTTATTTTGTATCGTTTTTCTCTATCTTAGGTAGCTGTAAGATATCTCTTGTAAGAGATAAGCTCGCCTTTTGTACAATATTTATATTTGTATTTTCTCACTGTCAACTCTATATTACGTGTGCAATAAAGTGTAAAATAAATAAATAAATAGAATTATTGAAATGATATTCTTATAAGAGTTTACGGTAACCTCCCAGGTAAGTCAATGTCCAGTTTTCCTCATAATTGTGTAAAAGCAGCGCGGATTTTCGTTAAATATTGTGATTTAGGTCCTGCAGACCCTGTATCGTTGGTTGCTTTTTTTTACTATTTAGAGGGTTGGTGCCACCCCTTAATGGGAGTGCTTTTTTATATAAATTATTATAAAGTGAAGTAAAAAAATATAAAGCGTTTTCTGAAAACCAATAAGTACCTACTTTTCGACTAAGTAGTCCGGTTAAGGAAATTTAAAATTTAAACCCAACAAGACTATGTGTCGCAAGTGTTTTACGTGAAACACTTAAAAAGGTCGTGTTTTTTAAAATTTTGATTCAACCCAAATAGGACTACTAAAAAAAAAATACGTATGGTGGCTGAAGACCAAATACCTACTTCAAAACAAAGTTGTAGCTTAACGAAAGCTACTTAATTTTTTTAAACCAAAATTAAAAGTTTCAGGATGAAATAACATTAAAAAGTTTGCAATTTTCGAGAAATGTTCATAAGTCCCTACAATATTTTAAAGCAGTTATTTTATTTATTATTCTTTACTTTTATATATGTACCTGTAATCTACGAAAAGGCTCTATTGCTATTATTATGCTTTTTTATGTTTATAATAGCGAACAAGCTGGTGTCTCTGTCTCAATGGTAAGACACAACCATCTTTTATAAAGTAGATACGTGCGACTTAGTGACTAACCCTCTCTCCAGCATGGAACACGACGTCTACTAGCACTAATGTTAATCTAGGCGAGCTGCTACACAGCACCATTACCATCTAGTTATCATTGGCTACACTAGGTGGATAATCCAGTAACCACTAACGGTTGTAGGAATCATTATATTTTCGACGAGTAACTAAAAAAACTTTCACAGCCAGTAACGAAATCAAAAGCAATTATTCCTGGGAAGATGAAGAAAATCTGCCAGTGCTGGGAAAAAACGAGTTCTTAGGTCAAGGAAAAGATGAATGGGTGCTGCGAACGATGTTGACATCTGGAAGTCTATATGGAAAAGGATGTCAAGCTGCAATGAAGCTGGCAAACCGAGACCAGAAAATGGAAAAAGATGCCTATAGACTTGGAGGACATTTGGCTATAATCTCCCAACTTTATTTGGACGTCAAGGACTTTTTTACCCACCCGTATTCATACTCTTTAGTAGGTGCGCCAGTTATTATGGCTATATGGGAATACCCATCAGTATACGGCTTTATAATTGAAGCTAAATTGGAGAACAAGCCAGTAGAATTTAAGCAGTTGTATTACGCAGTCCGAAGCACTAGATCAATGGAATATTTGACGATGATATTGGAAGAAGAGTTAGATGCTATTTTGATGTATTGTGACAGGTTCCCTGGAATAGAGGCCCGAAATGCGATTAAAAAGATGGCGGTGACCATTCATGATGAAACACTACAATACATGGAGTGATGCATTTAAACAGAAGCGGAGGACACTTCCTTTCTTATTTCAGGAAGCAATTAATTGTCTGTGATATCGTTGAATCTACTATGGTATTTATATGGTACTGTAATAAAAGTTCCAATTATTTTTTTCTTACCTGTGCGTTTTTATTTCTGCTGAATCTTTCAAATCTCAATTTTTTATAGCATCAGATTTAAACACGTTTAGGTAATATGTATACAAATTGGAGACCCATAAAGATACTTACCAACAGACTTAGGTTTACTCACTTTACATTAGGATGTGGCAACATTAGGGCGACCCGTCCGTTTCACATTTCATACTTCAAAATTATCGTTTCAGTTAGGTTTATCCTATTATTTTTTTAAGTACATATTTTTTCTCAATTTTATATTCAAGTTTAGTTTGAGAGATTATTAAGCTATAAGATTAGTACAACTAAGATTTAATTATACGCTTCTACATATGTAAAAGAATAATCACCTTATAATTTTTAAATATGATCACTGCATACCTACACATTCATATGGTTCCTTTAATAATAGATTTTCCATCCAACCATCACATTAGACTGTCGCCGCCGAAAACCTTTTTCCGCTCAGCACTAAATGCTGAGCAGCAAGCTACAGTAACCACTGTTACATAATCCCATCAGAACGCAGCTCAGTAATGAGCTGAGATGCGGTCTTTTTTATGTGAAAGGTTAGCGAAAAAGAACTCTGTCCTCTTGTTGATAAGAGACTGCAGTGGCCAGTTGCCATTGATATGATAGGTGCCTTACTCTCCTGTGACTGAAATGTTAGGAGTAATGTACAAGTCTACACTACAGGCAACCCTAGCTTCCGAACCGGAATATGACCGTGGGATAGGTGAAGTGTGATCTGTTCTACAGATAGAATCCGGACCAACAAAGGCCGCTTCACACATATTCCGAGAATCCTCTTGGTGGAGCAGTTACATTAAAAGCAAAACATGAAAATAATGCATTCTTGGCTGGCACTTCACTTCTCCACATAATTCGGTAAAGTTTTTAAAAACCTTGTTAGGAACATCTTAGCTATTTAAAAAAAAAATACCTAAGTAATTCTGTTCCAGAGGGAAGATATTTACTTGTCATACATATGACTGATTATGAATAAAATAATTGTTCAATGTATGGTAAAATTATATTAAAAAATGGACAATGAATTTTACAAAACAAGTATTTTAGGTTACCAATCCAACTTATAGACTAAAAACTTCTTTTTTTAATCCCAAAGACTTAGCTTCCATTTTTTTGTGGAAATTTTTCTAATTTCAAATTATGCCATTTAAAGCAAACTGCAAACAGCTTTTCTAAAATTTCTAATTGCTTATCAATTAAACAACAAAGTATACATATAGTACATAAGAATATTATATGCATCTTTAAACACCTGCAATCAGATATAACAGATATTTTTTGATAATAAATTTAATCTTCTTAATTTTTTTTGTCAGTAACATCTCAACAAATTCAATGTACATATTAAAACATTTTCATAAAAAATAATTACATTACAAATAATTATTAACTACAATCACTTTTTAGGGTAACTAAAACTAATTAACACAAATTGTGTTATATCACAAGTAACAAATATCAAGCACTTAAAGTGCAAATTATTCTCAATAAGTATGTACATGTGTATATCATCATATTAGAGTTTAGAAGTTATAGAATAGAAATAAGCACTTGTGTTTTCTGTAGTATGTTCACACCCATATCCCCAGTAGGCAGTTGCACAACCAGGGCACCTACGACTAGCCGAAGACACTAAGTCTACAATGTGATAGGAGGCAAACCTATTGCCAACCGGGCTTATATTCAATCCCGGGCAATGTTCTTTTTTTTGTTAGAAAATTGAAAATGGTCATTTTCTAACTTTTTTGTTACCTCAAGAAGTCAAGTTACATCACAGAGGTGATGTAACTTATTTTCTATTTCCTTTCAAATCTTTTTTTTATTGATAATTTATCAATTGATGCAATAACAGCAGATATGTTAATACTGATCATTGGACTGTGTTGGTCCTAACGAGATCAATGTACCTGTTTAATAAATTAGTGAAAAGATATGAATATGGAAATATCATTTGCATATCAATTTGTTTCTCTGCCCTTATTATTTCACTAGAATCCAACTTAGGATATCTACTTATTTTTTAAATTAGTATGTTATTAAACATCTTTAATCAATTTTTTTATTGTGTGTACACAATTATTATCACCAAACATTTCAATGTAAGTTTTAGCTTTATGGGCATAATCTTTATATAATAATTCAGTTTTATTAATGGCATCTGTTTGTAAAATTTTAATCTTTAGTTCATTTAAATCTATACTTGTTACATTAGTTACATTTTCTATATAATTATATATTTCTGGGTTTTCATTGATAGCAAATAATACCGGAGCACTAACTAAAGAGTAGGATTCCTTACAATTAGATTTAAATTTTTGCAATTCACTAGCAGCTTGCCAGGCTAAACATAAATGACATCCGAAAAGGTATGCTTTCTTTTGTTCTTCTTCATTTCTCCCTGCCAATAATACAGTTCCTTCACACCCTCTACCAAAAAGTGATCCACCATTGTACATAGTCCGTAGGGTCCACTCTTTATATGGTGACCCTAATATATTCTCAACCTCTAAAGGTATAGTATCACTACTTATTTTAAAACTATCACAATTTGTCGAAACAGGTTTTCCTGGTAAGGGCACATTTTGTAAATCTCTGGGCCCATAAAATTCTCCTTCACTTAAATCTCTCAGTGCTGTTGATATTAAATATGATAAATCTTGATTCTTTAAATTTGCCAACATTCCATTGGCAGTTACAAGTAAATAGTCACCAATAAGAATAGCTATTTTGTTTGCAAACAGTGACGTGTCTCGGGCTTTGCCCTGTTCTTCGAAAGGTATGTTCAAAAGACCTCTATGTATGTAGTGACCTGTACGTATCATTTCAGTCAGTTCTGCCAACATCCTCTGATGCTCTAACAATGTGGTTGCTTGTAATGATGAACCAGGGGTACTTATTGCCTTGGATAGTAATAAAATAACCAGTCCCCAAGGCTGTAAGTTGTTATGCTCATTATAAAGAATGGTTTTTGCGGTTTTTAAAATGGGATGATTACTACCAACCTGTAAAACAAGATTATTTGGTTAATTCATAATTCAAAAACCTCACACTATGTACAAAAAATCAAGAAGCTTCATTTATATTGATGACCTTGGTTACTTCTCACCTAGATAATTTGGACCGACTAAATATTATTATTCAGTTTACACAATTAATTTATAATTAGTGTTGAACATTCCAACTGGAATTTTGTAATTATAAGTATAAATTGTGCAATTCACAGATTGCAGGCAACTGTTGTTTTATTTATGACATGTCTTATTAAAGTTAAATGTGAATGCCTGTACTACAATTTGTAATTTGATTAGCTTAGAGTGATTTTAATGCAACCTAGCTTAATAATGGTGAAATATCTGATTGTTAAATAACAATAACAGTATACATATTATGTAAATGAATGTGTAGGTCATTTTGAATTTCTTTGATATTCATCACAAAACTCGTAATAGCCCTAGATTGATAAATCGGTACATTTGTGTACAAGGCTGAATTGATAAAGGGTGACGATATTAACCTATAAATTAAGGACTATAGGTAAAGGTTATCTCATAGCTGTTTATTATTGTCGCCTGCACAACTAGCTTAAGAATAGAAAACTGGTTAATTATACAAGAGGGTTGAGGGGCCCGCCTGCTTGTTAGCTACATTTTTAACATCAGATCTGTCTGCTCTCTTGCCTTTCAATCTCATTAAGATAAACAATATATGCTAAGGAAACATTAAGAAACAATTCTTACATTCAAGTTATAGTCACATTGTAGCAAATATCATTTTATTTAATACTTACAATTTTACGTAAATGTATAGCCAGGTTAGCAAATTCATCACTTAACAACCATCTCAAGTTCAAAAAGGAAGTTGGGTAACCAACCAGCTTTTCTGCTTCTCTGATCACTTTACCCCAATGAGGCACTGGAGGTCGTAGTACGAAGTCTTCATGAGTTACATTTGCAAGTGTAGTTTCAAGCCTTATTTGCTGAGTTAAAGTAAATGTCTTACGTAGGTGGCGTATCATAGTATACGACATTATTTATTAGAATACTTGTAAGTTGTAATTAATTAGCACTTTTAGTTTGCACTTCCACAAGGACACATGCTTCCTTTTGCTATTGAATGAATTTCTGATTTCCGCGTTTTTATTACCAGATTACGTGAGTTGTGACATATGACATTACGAAATTGAAATGTTTTTGTGTTGCCATTGTATGACATTTAATAGCGACAGACGTTAATTTTAGAATTATATGTCACCATATTAATGCTGGATTGCTGGTTGGGTTAATAGCTGGAATTTACCTTCAAATTTATATGAAATCAACCTATAAACGTGTTTAGTCAAGAGTGATAATCATGTCAATTTAATTGTCAAAGTTTTGATTGTTGAAAAAAAGAAATTAAACCATTTTACATTGTAAATAGATTCGCAGGAGATGGGGATCAGCATTTTGTAAAATATATTTATTTTGTTAATATTCGCAATAATTTAGAAACGGGATCACAACAGATAATTAAACTCGTTTACGCTGAATACAGTTTTAATGAACTCAGTTTTTAATGTGATCGGTGAAATCAGCTCTAAATGCAAGCAAGCGTTAATAATATAAAACTGCATTTATATCATAAGCGTTAACAACATAGGCTGGTTTTAGAGTTACATTGTTCATTAACCGCTGGCCAGTGACGGGCTAATATTGTATGTATCATATAACAATAATTATTGTATATAGGTATGCTTGTTATGGAGGCAGGATTGATCATAATATTATGAAGTTGGTAAATAAATACGTCATTGTTTGATGAAAATCAAATGAAAAGCTTTTTTTTATTTACTACATTAAAATTAAGCAGGTGTTGCTTAAATTAAAGTAAGATATTTATAGACTTTAACATACTTACTTTGAATCATAAGCCACCATAATTTGGTTAAAGTATTTAATACTTCAAAGATAATTATAGTTTCGCAAAAGTGGCCAAAAATATCCAAAAAGTAATAATATGGCAATGTGGAATGAACGACAAATCAAATAAGCATTAACGTCAAAGTGACAATGTTTTGGCGCCATCGGAAAAAAAGATGGTCGAAGTTTTTTCATAATTATTGAATTTCGTGTTAATTTTGAGTGAAATCAGTCAATTTTGGTGGCATTTTGTACAATTTTGTTCAGTGAAAGAGCACAAATGAAATAATCATGAAGAAATTAGCGTATCGTGTGTTTCCTCGTTGCCGCCAAATCTCATTACAGAGCTTGTGTAATGAGCCACCGCTTTACTCAAGAGCCTGATTTGACTTCCTGACGACTTATGACTGATGACTAATTATAATTAATTGAAATTGATATAAAATTCGATGCAAATTTCTACTTGATTAATGGCTAAATACTAACGTGAAGGCCAAAACCTAGAAAGAAAGAAGAAGTGACAATGTAAAAAAATGTCGAGATTTCGTACACTTTTGTTCATTCTTGAGCAAAGAATTAAAAGTATTTAGTATAATAATATTTACTCTGTTCTTGAGCCCTCTTATCACATGGCTAGCTCATAAGTCGGAATGCTATAGTTGTATATAAGTTATAGTATTTTTATATAATCAAATCTAAAGATCGCTATAAGATTTTTTACAAATATTGCTTTGTCATAGCTAGGTATTATAAACAACTTTAAACTTTACTACCTAAAGGTTTATAAAGTTAGAGCGTGTGAAGTTAGAGTCTTGGCACTACATGACTTCGAATAACTTTTAACAGCGCGAGCCACACTCGTTTTGAATTTTTGACTCAATATAAATGTTTTTGATTGGATTTCTTTTGTTACACCATAGAAAGTCTTCTCATTGTCTTGGGCAGAGATTAGTAAATATAATTATATGTATTGTCTTTGGTCTTGGGTGAAGTGGTGACTTCTCTTCTACAAGTCCTATATACCTAGTAAGTATTTGATCTGTGCTTCTACCTATGGTGGTGTGGAAGTTTTCTACAGGTGTTTTAGCAACTGCCAAAGTTTCCACAATTTACACAGATCTAGCGTAGCGTAGAGATTTACCTTTATTTCGCTATAATTTTATTGCTACGTGATCTAGGCTCCTATAGACAAAAATAAAAGTGATGTTTAAACCTAATTAAACTTGTTTGTTGTATTGTAGACACGTTCGTTACTGGCGAAGTATACTTACGCGTTACAAATATAAAAATTCCAAAACCGAGAGTTGAAAACCTTTTTACAGTCGCATAAAAATACATGCCAAAGTTTAATTGTGCACAATAAAGTGTTCATTCATTTATTCATTTTTCATCATCCATACATCCATTCATTCAGTAATTTATTCAATCAATTATTTTGTAATTCATTCACTCATTCGGTAATTAATTAATCAATTCATTCATTCAAATCTTAATATCTCATTCCTACCACTTAACTATCTTCAGCAGTTTTGCGCATTCGGTTTTTTGCGTTTTTTAAAACCGGTTTTATAAGTTTTTTTTTGATTGGCGACAACATTTGGAAAATTATGACAGTTCTAAAGATGGACAGTGACGCACCTATCATGGTGCCTGACATCACATCTATTCCACGGTTGTCTCTAACCTTCAGGAGACCAGTGCGCTTGTTCACTGAATGCTCGTAAAGAAAAAATTACTGCAGGAAAAGAAAGTTGGCAATTTATTATTTTTAGCACTAGGTACTTCAAAGCTACTATTTCCTATCAGGTTGTTTTGCGTTAAGACTTTTTTAACATTTCAAAATCACGGTG
>NJDD01001048.1:17609-48285 GCA_002245505.1 Calephelis nemesis
TAGGGTAAACAATACTTAGTAAATTATTTTGATCTATCTCGTAGAGTTCAGCCAGCGTTTGCAATGCAAGCGCAAAAAAATACGTTTATTTACGACTTCGTATTAGAAATCTTGAAATTATCAGTGGTTCTCTAATGTATGAGGCATGTTATTATACATATAAACCTTCCTCCTGAATCACTCTACCTATTAAAAAAAACCGCATCAAAATCCGTTGCGTAGTTTTAAAAATATAAGCATACATACATACAGACAGACGCGGAAAGCGACTTTGCTTTATACTATGTATAGATATGTAACATGTTTTTAATTGATAAGACAACGATAAAAATCACGACTCTCCTATAGACACCAAAGATGTTAGAGGTTTGACGCTCTCCTGTGACAGGGTTGTTAAGCCTACTGAAAAAAAAGGAAAAGTATCTTCACGCCCATATCCCCGAAGGGTTAGGCAGAGCACAACCAGGGCACCCATGACTAGCCGAAGATACTAAGTCCCACAATGTGATAGGTGGCAAGCCTATCGTCAACCGGGCACTTATCCTATCCCGAGCAATATTTTTTTATTAGAAAATTGGAAAAACCCAATTTTCTTTTTGTTGGTCGACCCGGGATTCGAACCCGGGACCTCATGCAGCAAGTCCAAAACTGAACCGCTAGACCAACGAGGCGATAAGCCTACTAAGATGAGGTTAAGCCTACTATGTGCAAATCTACCGGATTTTCACTTTGTGTATGTGTGTTGTGTAGTGTATTAAATGACATTGTCGACATGGCGGCAGGAATATGTACCATATACCACCAATGCATTGGTCTCGTTGATGACTTATTTTGCCTTTGTTCGTCCCTTACGAGCTTCCAGTCAGCAGATAATCTGAATGAACGAAAGAGTGTAAGAAGAGTCAAGAATGATTATGCAGTTGAGTACACTTGTTGAACTTGACTATTGCAGCTGGCGTTTACCTTGCTGGTAGTAGGTATTGAATATAGCTTGTCCGCTACACGTTGCAGAGTCAGTACATTAATATCAAAGGCCTTGCAGTTGGGTGTGATATTTAGGGAGGTATATAGACGTTACATTGCGAAACCATCCAGCCATTTCACTTTAGATGTTATCGCCACCCCATTTAATGGTATGGTAATAAATACAACGTCTGAACGTTAACGTTTCCACACCGGCCAATCACGTGTCTGCGCGCCATAATTCAAAAATGGTTGGGTCAAGCCGCCCCTGGCGAAGTCGGTGGCTCGTCCGTACCAATTAAAAATAAAACCGGTGTATAATTTGTTGTTTATTGCAGCTTGATGTTGCAGGTGGGATTACCATGATTTTCTTTATTTCGGATAATCCGTACCTACATTTCAGAAAGACATTCTAAAAGCAAAAATCACTAAAAAACTTAGATAACCAGTTCTTTGTTTTTATGTTCCCCGTGTTGGTCTGGACTCGTTTGTAGAATAGCCCATCTGCTTTCCTGCCGGGCAGATCGGGTAAGGCGAGCATAGGCTTACAGTCACTAGCACAGTGACATCTGACTAGGTGGTAGAGTTTCGCAGCGGCTCGCCCGGATTGGTACCACCGCCTTACCTATACCTGCATCCTTTACGTCAGTGCTTGCCGTTGCCGTGTTCCGGCTCGGAGAGTAAGGTAGCCGGTAAAGTTACTTTCGCTCGAGGCCTAACACTCCGGCCTAAGGTTGGCAGCGCACCTGCCCTCGTCTGCAATGGGTAATCGAACCCGAGCCTCGAATTCTGTTAGTATATTATATTTTTTATAAAATACTTAGAGAGAAGTTCCTGACCTCTTTAACATATTTTTTGTATACTATACATATTCTTTATAAAAAATGTTAATCATCGCAATATTTTAATGTTCCGATAATTCAGATGACGTCTGAGGTAATGAAAGTCTTGGGCATAAAGTATATACCTATACTAAAAGCTTTTGATTTACAGCAATGAGGACGATATCCTATATTGGAATATTGACGTGCAAAGTATTTTAAAAATATTGTTCGTACTACTATAACGAAACATATGAATTTCGTTAGTTACGTTATAGTTATTCTTATTTTTATATGAAGAAACACTGGTAACGTATCACTCATAGTTTATTATAAAAACATCATCAGGGCTAAAACTTAAACTCAAGTGTTCCTTCTTTTAAAAATATGAATATTTGGAAGTTTTTTTTAATTATTATTACTTAGTGTTATTTTATAATTAGCCTTACGGTTTCGCTTATAACAGCATAATCAGGGCTACAACTCAAGTGTTCATTTACTTAAAAATACGAATGTTTAACAGTTTGAAAATATCAAATACATCATGGTTACCCTAGTTTTTGCAAAACGACTAAAAGGACGGATTTGCATTTTGATCGGCGCATTTCTGATTGAGTGAGGTCTGTTAGAATACATCCAAGACGTGGAATTAAATTGGTTATATTTTTGTCTTGTTTAATTAATTGGCCATTTTGTAGGAATGCTTTTATGCCATAAAGATTTTGCTGATAGCGAGTGTATTTCAAAGTATTTAGCTCTAATACCTACCTACTAATAGGTACGTAATATTGCGATTTTACAAACGCGAGAGATGTTCAATGTAGTTATATTTTTATTCGTTAGGAAAAAAAAATGTATAACCCGATTGTCCAATGTGTTCTTCTGGGATTCCTGTGTAGGAAAAAAATCGCATTAAAAATATTTAAAAATAAGTAATAAGAAACTTTGAGAGTGTTTGAATCGGCAACATAATTATTTTTTACTCCCGAAAAAGAGGACCCCACTTTTATTAGTGTGACGTGTCTCTATGTGTGTCTATCTGTCTTTTAACATAGCTCTTGAATGGATGGACCGATTTCGATGCAGATTTTTTGAACGTTGACTTGATCGAGATGGTTACTTACCTAATTATATCTTAACTGCAGATATATCCGGGGGTAACTGAGAATTGAGATCAACTCTCGCCCGAATTCTTTTTCATGTCTCCTACCAAAAGAAGATAGGTGCCAAGAAGATGTAGTTTGAGTTTAGGAAAAAGAAAGAAGTCAGCTGGAGCCATATCTGATGAATAACTTGTTATCGTGGTTGCTTGATAGTATTTGTTAAGTGTTTGGTCAAAAATTCGTTCACAATGGTGACTTGTGCGAAGACGCAGTATCGTGATGCAAAGTCCAAGAATATTCTTTCCATAAATCTGGCCTTTTTCTTGAATTTGTTCTTTTAAAAGCCGCCAAACGCTCAAATAATGTTCCTTATTTACCGTTTGACTTTCCGGCAAGAATGCAGAGTGCACAACGCCACGATAGTCAAAGGAAACACTCAACATGACTTTGACTTTTGAACGAGTTTGCTGTGGATTTTTCGGTTTCGGTTCAGTTGGAAGGCGTCAATCCGAAGTTTGTTGACTAGTTTGCATATCAAACTCATGACCAAACCAAGTAACCAGTGATAATGCGTTCTCAGCGATTCGCATGCGATTGAGTATTTGGAGAAAATTCACGTCTTTTGGGACTAGCTGAGCGGCAACATGTTGCATACACAAAAACTTAATTATTGGTATAAGTATACAATGCGAATGTGGATGGATGTAGGTACTTGGAGAGACCCAAGTTTGACTTTCCATGATCAGATCACTCGGATATTATCCGAGGGTGGTGTCAAGAGTCTCCGAATCCGGCGTGTTTGTATGAAAAGGGTAATGAATGTTAAGGAAGCCAGACAGGTTGTCAGACTCGTGAGATACGGTACTTTCTGCCAACCCCGTAAGGGACTTGGCGTGAAGATATGTATGTGTATGTAATTAGTATAAGTACTAATTGTTATAATAAAAAGTAGTATAATAATTATTATTAGTAGGTATCAGTAGTTCGAATCGTGGGATACAGAAAGTTAGGCAGCTATCTCTCTCAAAGTTAAATAAGGATTTTAGTCACAGTTTCCTTTACTTTTGCGATGTTGACTTCAGTTGCAGACGTTGATGGCCTATCTCGACCGTTATTGAACACTTTGTGTCATTCTTAAGCACTAGTATTTGAACGTTCTTAAAATAAAATCTTGGTTCGATGTTTTTGACCGTTGTGAATTTCGCAATATATACTCAGAATCAGAAAAATAGTAAACTGCTGTATCAACTAATAACACCAAAAAAATTGGAGTTTTGAACCATAAGCAAAAAATCCATTTTCGATACCTTTTCTATCATCTTTTTCATAATGTAATTGTTACTAATCTTAGATGCGTAAGTTTAGTGAAAGCTAATTTTTTTTGTTTAAATTTAACTTTTTTTGTTGGACAACTACACAAAGGCAGTAGGTATGTAACACAAAGTACTATGTTAAGTGTTGGTGATAGGGGTGTTATCAAAGATATTAATACATCTTTATTCTAAAATATGTACATCGCCTCTGTGGTCTAGCGGTCCGGGTGTTGGACTTGACTGCATGAGGTCATAGGTTTGAATCCCGGGTCGGCCAACAGAAAGAAAATTGGATTTTTCCAATTTTCTTATAAAAAAAATGTTAGTCGGGATTGGAAATGTGCCCGGTTGCCACCTATCACATTGTGGGAGTTAGTGTCTTCGGCTAGTTTTGGGTGCCCTGGTTGTGCCTCTGTCTACCTCTTCGGGGATATGGGCGTGAAGATACTTTTGTACAGAAATTATTTTTTGTAATACCGATATTTTTGTGTACCTATTAGGAAATTATTCTTTGTCTTTATTCTTTTCAATGTTGCGAATAAAGTCGAGACTCGTCGATCGGCGTCATCATCGACTAGGTACTCTACAAACGTACTAGTACCAACGAGGTTGTTGATACTTCTTATTACTGTTATTGCGATATCATAAGCTATTGTCAGTCATGGTGATATGCGCTACCACGACCTATAGGGTTACTCCAGAATCTCGATTTCATGTAAATTGGAAATTGGAATAGGATTTGCGTCATATTGTACTCTTAAACAATAGCATAGAACAGAATATAATAAAATTGAATGGATTGGAATTGAACGGAAAGGAACGGAACGGAACAGAGTAGAGTAGAATAACTCTATACTGTGTACCAAATACATGAAAGATAAATTAAATACACTAAAAGTAAATCTTAAAAACTAAATGTTATACAAATGGAGCCAAAAGCGGCGATATCTTCCAGGCAAACTCACAGAATATCAGATTCATTGCAATTTTTGAACTACTCATATGTTAATATTTGACCGCCTCGTTGGTCGAGTGGCTAGCGTATACGCCTAACTACATCGACACCGCGAGGCTCGGGTTCGATTCCCGACGGGGGCAGACATTTGTGTGATGAACATTTAGATGTCTGCATTTCCGGGTCTGGGTGTTTATTCAATTTCTTCTGGTATCTATTTAAGTATTTCTATGTATTATTAGTATAGTTGACTAACACCCATAGCACAAGCATATAATTTGCTTACTTGGGGGTTAGATTCAATTTGTGTAAGTTGTCCAGGGATATTTATTATTATTATAATAATGCGCTAGTATCGTGATTGGGTTTGTGTCATCAGAATAACACAAATAGGATTTCAGTTCGTATGTAACCGAGATTCAAGATTACACGTACTGACACTGACTGATTTGATCATTTCGGTGAACTGAAACTGTAGTTTTAGAATTCAGCCTCGAAAATCGACTAAATCTTGTACCCTATAATCTTCCCTGTGTTGGTCCGGAGTCCTTTGCAGAATAGACCATCTGCCTTTTGCCAGGCAGCTCGTAAAAGGCGAGCATAGGCTTATCGTCACTAACACCGTGACATCTGACTAGGTGGTAGAGTTTCGTAGCGACTCGTCGGAATGGGTACCACTACCTTACCAATTCCTGACGCCAAAACATCAGTGCTTGCCGTTGACGTGTTTCAGTTGGAGGATAAGGTAACCGATAAGCTCAAAGTTGCTCGAGGCCTAACATCTCGGCTTCAGGTTACCAACGCACCATTACCACCGTTGGTGTCTCGAGGCGGCGTGAGTTTCTTGCCATTAGGAAATCCGTTTGCTTGTTTGCCTTCTAATATAAAAAAAAAACAATACACCCGCGTGAGGCCTGGTCGGATCCCTAGTATCTTATACATTCTGCTGGTAGTCATAAACCAATGTTATCGTTATGTATCATCGCGGTCGCGGCGGTCTGCGCTATTAAGATCTAATTGCTGCGATCATTTCGCAGAACTAATACTCTGCTAGAACCACGCCTCGACAATCAAATAAATATTTCCATCTTTATTCACTGTGAGTATAAATTATTGTAATCAATAACTTGCTGTTTTTAACTCCCAATGGAATGAGAGGTGGACGTGTTTGTGTGCGTGTCTGTCCGTGTCATTATAACTTTTGAACGGATCTACCGATTTCGGTGCGACTTTTTTTTTTATTGAAAATGAAAGCGATAGAGATGGTTTTTAGCATTAGATGCAAGCTTTGTAGTAGGCTATATTTAAATTTCATTGTTGCCATTGCTTATATTTAAGTTTAACAAAAGCAAAAATGAATAGGCTACCTTAAATTAACGCTTATCAAAAAAAGAAATAATTTTATTATAGCGTGTATGCATGAAAAAGTTTTTTAATAAGTGGAGTAAGCTCCACCAACGGACATTAAATTGCTTCTTGGGTTATTATTCCTTCCATCGCCAATCCTATGCATTTAAAACCAATTACATTTTATTATAGCCTTCAGAGAGAGATGGACGATAAACAATGAGATGACAGAAAGAGATAGTGAGATACCACATACAAGTCGTAGTAACAGCGCGCGCTTTTTTGTTTTTTTTTAATGCACACAAGAGCACGGGCGCGCTGTCTCGATGCCTGTGAATGGAGGCCTAATGGATGCTTCGAAAATATAAAATTAAATCGGTTATAATGAGTTACATAGGCTATCACGATCGTGTGAGGGTTCGATGGGTCGCGGAAGGCTTTTGTTCTTGGGGTCGGTGAACTTGCATCGTTTTAGTAATTAAAATGGATTTTTGTTTTTGTTTCTGTTAGGCTAATGGAACGTTGATGCGAACCGTCGAACCTTATGTGAAAGTCATCAGTCATTTTAAAATACTATTCAGGTTTATTCCTCTCTAAATATCCGTGTTGTATAAATTTATTGTAATGTAGATATATTATTTCCTTACAAAGTTTATTGTGCATTATTGCTGGCAACACTGTTATTTTATAATCTCAATTAAAAATAGCTAGATTAAAATAGAAAAAGGTTTAAATTTAATCGCCTCTGCTATACAGCGGTCTAGCGTCGGACTTGACTTATTAAGGTTCCGGGTTCAACTCTGTGTCGGGCAACAAAAACAAAAGAAAGTGTGTATTTTCAATTTTCTAATAAAGTTAATGTTGTGCAGGATTGGATATGTGCCTGGTTGGCGATAGGCTTGTCACCTATCACATTATGGGACTTAGTGTCTTCGGCTAGTCGTAGCTAGTGTTCGGCTAGTGTCTTCGGCATCCTGGTTGTGCCTCTGCTTACGTCTTCGGGGATGTGATTGTGAAGATACTTTTTTGCAGATTAAAATATATGTTTCAATCGTGTTGGTCTGGCCCGCTGAATAGAATAGACCATCTCCCTCTCAGCCATGTAAAAAGTAAGGGGCGAGCACTAGTTTAAGTCATTATCAACAAGGCCACTGGTGGTAGAGCGCTGTGCTGCAACTTCCACTACTTTAGTTATATGTCGGTTTGGAAGGTAGGGTAGCCGGTAGACTTGGACAAATGACTTTCCATCCCGGCCTCAGGACAGTGACGCACCTGTAACATTTATGGTGTCTATGTTCGCACCCTCATTGTGCCTCTGCCTACGTCTTCAGGGATATGAGCGTGAAGATACTTTTCTTCAGATTGAAAAATGTGTTTTGATCGTATTAGTCCGGGTCTGTTGAATAGAGTACATCTGCCTCTCTGCCAGGCAACAAGTAAGGAGTGAGCACTAGTTTAAGTCATTATCAACAAGGCCACTGGTTGTAGAGTGCTGATCTGCATCTTCCTCTGCATTGTAGCCGGTAGTCTTGAACAAGTGGCCTTCCATCCCGGCACAGGATAGTGACGCATCTATAAAGTCTATGGTGTTTATAGGCCACGCTTATCTCTTGCTATCAGGAGAGCCGTATGCTTGTTCGTTGAAATTTGACATAAATGTATGTTAATTAATTAAGTAGATTTAAAAAAAACTAAAACCTTAGTGTTGACGGCGCAAAATATAATTAAATTCTGTGTTTTACCTGTTGCCATTTGCTTTTAATACAAATTTATTGATAGCTTTTATAATGAACCACTCAAACTTGATTGTAATTAGTTGCACAAAAATGATTAAAGATAACAAAAAAGAAAATGTTTTATTCAAAGACATGAAAGGTTTTAAGATTTAAATTGATATTCATTTAAATTGGGTTGCCAACGTCGAGGCATTTAATTTCATATACCTACGTTAGCAGTATTAAAAACCAGAAAATATATATCTTTAAATAATAGGAAAATGTATCTGTTCTCTTGCCAGTGAAGTAAATTTACAAATAACTAGTATAAAAGTATCTTCACGCCTATATCCCCAAAGCGATAGGCAGACAAACAGAGCACCCACGGGCCACGACCATGGGCTGGCATAGAGTAAGTAAGGTAAGCATAGAAATTGTAAAAGTATCTTCATGCCCAAATCCCTATATAGATAGGCAGAGGCAGAACAAGGGCTCCCAAGACTAGCCGAAGACACTAAGTCCAACAATGTGATAAGTGGTAACCAACCGGGCACATATTCAATCCCGGGCAACGTTAATTTAGAAAAAATAAAATACACTTTTTTTTGTGGCCTGTCTGGGGATCAAACCCGAGGTTTCAAGAAGTGGAGTCCGATTAATAAATAATAAGTATACTATGAAATAATAAAAAAACATATTTTTACAATAAAAAAAACTCGCTATCAGGTTCTAAATTATTAAATTTCACTACTTATGCATTTATCTTATTCTGAGTAACGCTGTTTTTATTCGAAAATTGAAAATATACAAAACTATAAGGGTTGCCCGAACCAGGAATAAAATCCGGCATCTCACGTAGTCAAGTCATCAGAGATCCACCAGACCATAAAGACGACAAATCAATATAATTTGACTATTTGAGTGTATACATAAGAACAGCGATATTTCAATGTTTTTATTAATGTTGCTGTTAATTATGCCCAAATGCTCTACCTAAATGGTTAACCACCTCGTTGGTCGAGTGGATAGCGTACGCCTTTGACGACGGATGACGAGGAACGATGTTTCGGTTCGATTTACGAGGCAAGTCGATTTGCAACCGGCAGGTAGGTATATGTGAGATGAGCACCGATATTTGTGTGTCCAGGGGGGCTGATTATGTATCTGATGTATCTCTGTTGCCAACTCAAAATGGAAAAGTGTACATCAAATGACGTCATTCGTGTTTGTTATTTCTATTGTATTTCTGTTGGTCACTGGAGATAGCAAATATAAAACACGTCATTTGACAGCTGTTTGATGTAGGTACACTTTTCCAGTTTGAGTTGGCAACTGAGATACATAGTGGGCCCCCTGGTGTCTATTAAATTTAATCTGGTATTTACGATAAGCATTTCTATGTACATAGTGGTGGGCAGAGAGAATCGAGTTCTAAATGTTAGGATTCTGGCAGACCAGTCTGGCTTCCTCCACGCTCATTACCCTTTTCATACAAACATATAGGTGACATACATACATCAGTTTATATACATATCACCAGCAAATAAGTAGTATGTGTTCGTATGCAAGCATTTGGACTGATGGCAACGGGCCTGCTGGTAGTCTATGACCAGGAAGAACATACAAACAACTTTTTATCTAGACTTAACGGGGAATTCGTTATCCGATAATATCCAGACTCTAATTTTCAAGAATTTCTTGAGAGATAAATATGTCTACCAAATTGCAAATGACTTCGTATTCATCAGCACCGTGGGCCAATATGAGATGGCTGAGGCTAATCACACACACACCGCAGGCTATTCGTAATTAGTCGTGGCCGGCGGGTGAAGGTGCATACTTTAATTTATGATACGTCTAATAATTATTTTACATTAGAGGGGACCTATTAATCATAAATATTGCTTTATCGCAGTGTCATCGATCTGCCTCGTTGGTTGAGAAGTTAAGTGTTGGACTTTACTTTATGAGGTCTCAGGTTCCCGGGTTGGGCAATAAAAATAAAATCGGTTTTTTCTAATTTTCTAATAAAAAAAATGCTCGGGATTGGATGTGGGAGCTTGACCATCCTTGCGAAGCTTGAATGAGCTGCTAGTTGACCATAATACGTACTTCGACTACCGTACCCTTCAGGCTGGAACATGGCACTAATATTATGGCGGCAGGAATAGGTAAGGCGGTGGATCTCTAACTGGACTAGTAGCGGTCTTGTTGGTAATTACCCATTTAACATTATAGTCTAGGATCCGAAGTTAGGTCGACCTACACCGATAACAGGATGAAACCGGTTTTATAGCAAATTTAATATAACAGAAAATATATTAAAAATGGGTTGCCTAAAAATACCTGGACATTTTTTTTATTTTTTAAAGTATCTTTTATTCATTAATTTGTGCAATATTAAGATATTATCTCGACTTAAAGTAGGAATAAGACGAAGTTGTAGAATTTGGGTTGCCTGTTGTTTATTTGGATTGCCAGTTATAAACAGATAATTGTCGATGCTAGTTAAGTAGGTACTTACACGGGATCGGAAAGTAGGAAAAAAAATATATCAAAATAGGTGCAGTTTCATTACAATTTTTATAACAATTTAAGTTGATGTATTGGGTTGCCTGAAAAAAAGTTGGAAATGTTCAAAAATTTTTTTTAATAATTAAAAATATTCACCCCAGGATTTTTTTAGGCAACCCATTTTTATTATATTTTCTGATATACTAAATTTGCTATAAAACTGGTTTCATCTTATTATCAGCTTGGTGTAGGTCGACCTAACTTCTTAGACCATTAGCTCGCCTCAAACTGCTTGGTCTATCTATACGAATAAAAATGTTCTTTGCACACATGGGAGACCCGTACCAACATGGATAAAATTTTCAATATGATTTAATGTTAATGATTGCCAAACTGTTTCTCATTAAACCGGCGACCTTTGATGTTATGGCAACAGAAAAAATTGAGGTACGTACTTTATGCCAATTCTCTTAAGGGGTAGGCAGAGAGTATCAAGTGCCAGACCTCACGATCCTGACAAACCTGTCTGGCTTCACATTCATTACCCTTTTCATACAAACACGCCGGTTCCGGAGACTTAAAATAATCGAGGTGTTGCTCACAATCGAATTATCAGAACTTTCTACAGCTCCACTGACAAAATACATCTAAATAACTAGCTCATTACATTTATGATATTGGAAGGCAAACAAGCAGACGGATTTCCTGATAGTAAGGAATTCACTGTGGTATTGAGGCCGGGATGTCAGGCCTCGAGCAAAAGTAAGTTACCGGCTACCTTACCCTTCAAATTGGAACACGTCAACAGCTAGCACTGACGTTGTGGCGACAGGAATAGATAAGGCGGTGGCAATAATCTGGGCGAGTTGCTGGCAAACTCTACCACCTAGTCAGATGTCATGGTGTTAATGACGGTAAGCCTATGCTCGCCTTTTTCGAGCTGCCTGGCAGGAAGGCAGGCAATTCTGCAAATAAGCAGCCAACACGGGGAAAAACATGTTGATTTTGTTATCACATTCCTAAGCACTATCGTGTGAACGCGTTATTAGGTTTTGAAAAAATATCTGGTTATATTCATTATCCAACCTGAATAGCACAGGGGTCAAATAAAATTCCGCCGGCACAATATACCCTGTAGATCTGTCCGTCCGTCTGAATGGACGCATTAGCGTACAATGTACAATGCACTGCGCGTGCGCACATCGCCTTTGATGGCACCGCTGGGCCTTCACTCCATTTATTTACTACTTCAATGCTCATCAGAGTTTTGGATACTTTTATCTTCAAGCTGAAATAACTACGTGTTTTGAAACAATCGGTGTATCTCATTTGTTTCATTCGCTGCGAAAAAAAGGGTAGTCAGGAATCAACCAAGTAGTAGGAGTACTGATTGCAATAGGATCTACTTTAAAAGCCCATGTCTACTCCATCTCTAAGAGCTGGTAAGATCAGTTAGGCAGTTACAATTATATTACACTAGCTGCGTCGGTGGTATCGCAGTCCTGCGTAGGACTTGACTTCTTGAGGTCCCGGGTTCGATCCCCGAGTCGGGCACCACAAAAATACAAAAAAACAATTTTCTAATAACAAAAACGTTGCCCAGGATTGGATATGTGCCCGGTTGGCGATAGGCTTGCCACCTATCACATTGTGGGACTTAGTATTTTCGACTAGTCGCGGGTGCCATAGTTGCGTCTCTGCCAACCTCTTAGGATCGAGCTCTTAGATAGAGCGATCATTCCGTGGCAACAAGTAGGTACACAAAAAAGGTTTTCGTCAAACATGTTACTATCAAAATCACTTCTGTTATCTTTTTATGTTGAATACCACTCTTTTCGTCTGGGGTTCAGAAATACAACGGTTTAAAGAAATTGTAACTTGAAATTGCAACCGCTGATTTATAATATTCATTAGTTGTTTTGGCAAACAATTAGAGTTTTACTAACATTCCTAACAAACCATTAAAATAATCTGATGATTATACCACATTTCAGAGTACTTAATAAACTTTTTCACAGTGCACTGGCAGACACTTATTTTTAACGTGTATAATTTAGTATATGCAACTTTACAGAAATTGGTTAAATAAAGTTCATTGCCAATCCCTACTCCGCTGGAGAAAGTATACTTCGAATCACGCGTGGTAGGGATAAGAACAAAGATGGCGCGTAACGGAAAAATGTGACGCGTAACGAAAAAATGTTACACTAAATTTTTTTCCAACCCTGATAAAGAAGTTTCACTTCAAAAATATGATTGAATGAGTACGCCTTATTATGCACCAAGAATATACTATTAAACACTGTTTCACTTAAAAGATGGTTTTATTGCTTCGGAGCTATCGCTCGGAAAAGATGGACGATTATTGAATTTCGGGTACATATTGAATACAATTAGCCAATATTTAGGGAATTTTGTGTAATTGAAGTGAAGCATTTTTGAACAAAAATGTCGCTGTTTTGGCGATAAGGCCGCCTCTGTGTAGAATAAAGTATTTTTAAATGTAAGTATTTAGTTTTTATGTATTTTGGCCAAAATTAAGAGTTATCCTATTCTATTTTCTCTATTAGTTTAGATGATAAAGCCGTCACTTCAAGGTTTGAGACTGAAATCTGATGCAAATTAACTAAACTTCACTAATTTGAAATGCTTATGCCCATAACAACAAATTAAAAAATCTAAACAAATACTGACTGGTAGTTGTAAAAAAGACAAGTTTGTTAATAGATTTCCTAGTTCCTATACCTACCTGAGAGATGCCTATGAGTGAGAAGGTTAAGTAAGTATATGTTACCACGTATAGTCAGGAAAAATCCAGATTGGTTAAAGGATAATAACGGACACATTTATATTTAAATTATAATTTATACGCATTAAACAGATTTTCTACATTTTTTGTTATATAACATTCAATTCAAGTGCTTTAATCTGGTATTAATTATATTATCGCCAATTTATTGTATGGGTAATTAACCCTTGCAATAGTCAGTTTTAGAACTGTGAACTGTATTGGTATCATCTGAACGCAAAATTGTTACTAACAATGGTTCGCTACAAAAAGGTTAACGTAATCTCGCTATCAGATACTAGATGTCGCTACTTGTTTCGTTTTTTGTGTAAGGTAAGTTTTGTATTTTTTTCTAATTTAAAGTTTGCCAATGCGACATATGAAAAGACAATATCTAATGCTAAAATTTTATATTACTTTGTTATTTTATATTTACCACTAGCAGCTTTTGCGGTTTGACTCCACACTGTGATACAAAGTAAAATTTTTTTCTTTTGTATTCCTATGGAATCCCCATTTGGGGAAATTCTGTAGAATTTATTAGAATCTTTGCAAGAAGTGTATACGGGCGATAAGTAACGTTAATCAGTTACATTCAAGCAAACCAATTTTTAAGACGTTCAAAATTTTGCATTTACCTTGTTTATATTTCAAACAAAATATGCTGAAGTATTAGGAATTACACACCTCAAAAATAGTTAAAAACTAGATATCTACATGTGCCTAATCAAAAACTTAATATTTATAAAAATAATGTGTATTGCATGTCCATTCATTTCTGATAATCTGAAATCGCTTCCAGTAAAAATGTTTGCTATTAAAGAAAACATAGTATTACATTGTAAAAGTTTTTCTTGCTGACAAGCATAAATAAATAAAATATTTTTCAATATTTATAAACTTAATTAAAGTTAACAAAACATGTTTGCGGCGTTTCTTTTCCTGACTTATAAGGTTTGGAAACGGCGGTAGTGTACATTAGTGTTATCTGAAAAATTATTTGTAATAAATTCTGAAGTTTGTTAAACATACAAATAAAATATTTAATAAAAATATAAATAAGTGCTGTTATACATGTAAATGTTAAAATGTTTAACATTTTTTTTTAATTTAACTAAATTGTTGTCACCACAGTGTGGTAGAATATGTTGGTATGTTTAAATATCTTTGTAACAACTTTTTAACAAACATATTTCGCAAATACCTAAATAAATTTTTTACAAGTGGAAATTCTCATGGATACCCGCCGCTTTCGGGAAAGTGACGCGTAAAGATGGGCTGCTATCGGCTAAAACCACTTCGTGACCATCTTCAGTGCGTATTGAATGATCGCGGGATTTCCAAAGAACGCACCGGTGTCACCCTCACACATGCCCGCAGGCTCATCCAGAAGACTAGGCCTAATCTTCTTGTGCCAGCTCATTGGCGAAAACAGTAGGGGGACACATTATGCTGTGCTGCCTCACATCCAGGCCTGGTCTTTAAGCCAAATGACCATCGCGATCAATTGACCCACAGGCCAACCTTTCAATTATCTTTTACGCGTATACAGTACTTACTAATCGTCGCCCTGCCCTACCGGGCCCTTGTAGTTATTATTTATTGGGGACAGAAATTAGTCACTACATAGTGTAAAATAGTCACTTCCTCAGTCCCTATGTTCCTTTGTATGCTTAAATCTTTAAAATTACGCAACGGATTTTAATGCGGTTATTTTAATAGATAAAGTAATTGAAGAGGAAGGTTTATATGTATATTTCATAACCTTGCGAAGCCGGAGCGGGCCGCTAGTGTAAAATAAAACGCTTATAGAATGTTATACAAATGGCAGTATTATCTCTAAAGTATAGTCCAACTCATTATTATTCAGGAAATAATAAAAAATCCTACATAATATTCTGTCCGCAACGTAATATGAACACTAGCCGAACCGGCGAACTTCGTATCGCTGGATATTAGCAGCTACTAACTGTATGAAAAAAGTAAGTAAGTAGGTATGTATTGTTTTTCCCATTTTCCCAGTTTTTCTCTTTATAAGAATCTTTTCTTGACTAAAAATGATGGGAAATGAGGATTCATTTTTATGTTTAAAGATAGATTTATATATACATATAATTACTCAGCTTAAAATTATAAAAAAATACCTATTTAGAACATATATGGGCATATATTCTAAATAGGTCCTTCATTTCTTCATTATTGGTACCATTGTAGATAAACATTATTGTGTGTTGTGGAAAAGTACAAGGTTTATTTAAGTGAACAGTAGTTGTCTAGCAGATGGCAGACGGCGGTGATTGCTTTGATCGATAATATCATCGATCGTCATTTATATATTCTTATTTTGTAATATTTTTTATATCTTATGTTTCATAACGTACAGTTAAAGAATATTCACAATAATTACACGCTGACACGTTGGTTTTATTGCTTACTTTGTGTGCATAGAAAATATTTTAGCATCATGTGTTTCGCATTGAGATCTTTGTCAAGAAACTTGAAAGAATTAATTCGATAAATATTATCTTATTACAAAG
Source organism: Calephelis nemesis (assembly GCA_002245505.1). Classification (NCBI taxonomy): domain Eukaryota; kingdom Metazoa; phylum Arthropoda; class Insecta; order Lepidoptera; family Riodinidae; genus Calephelis; species Calephelis nemesis. The sequence continues at coordinate 33,666 of NJDD01001048.1, forward strand.
TATTTATTATTAGTATTATTATTAGTAGTAGCTATTACAAATTTCCTTAAGTTTTAAGATGGAAAAAGAGAGGTGTTACAACTTTGAGGCGTGAATGTATTTGTCTGTAGCATCATAGCCCCTAACGAATAGACCGATTTCGATGCGGATTTTTTGTTTAAAAGCTGACGTGGTCGATGCCGTCACCGGACCGTCACCACGAAAATGATAAAACCTTAGGTTATCACGTAAAAAAAATTGTTTGATCAGACTGAGTCTATTCGAGACTAGCGTTTTCAAACAAACATTTTTTTTACACTTGAGAAATATTTTCAGTGTCTGTTGTCTTTGACGCAATAATTATAAGTAAATAATTAAGCACAGTGAAATTGCATAAAGCGACTCCAACTATTTCATTCGGTATCACAAAGCGATTCGATAATTATTTTATTAAAAAATAGCAAATGTCTTTTTTTTATGATAATGGGAGGCAAACAAGCAGACGGATTTCCTGTTGCTTAGAAATTCACGCCACCTAGAGACACCAAAGATGGTTATGGTGCGTTGCTAACCTGAAGCCGGAATGTTAGGCCTGTAGCAAAAATAAGTTTATCGGTTACCTTACTCTCCAAACCAGAACACGTTAACGGCGAGCATTGGACGTTATGGCGGCAGTAATAGATAAGGCAATGGCAGGAATTCTGACGAGACGCTGCGAAACTCGATCACCTAGTCAGATGTCACGGTGTTAGTGACGGCAAGCCTATCTTTGCTTTTTACGAGCGGCCTGGCAAGAAGGCAGGTGGTCTATTCTGCAAAGGAGCCGGGACCAAAACGGGGTAAATGTCTCCAAAATGGTCCCATAGTAGTTTTTGGGTTATATCATTCATGAGGTCGTCAAGATAAGTAAAAAATATGAACTATTAAGTATTTCTCAAAAAGAATCATCAAACCGGTTGGCTATTGGCTCAGTAATCACGTGACAAACTTACATTTGAAAAGATAATCTCCCCCTTTTTTGGATTCGGTAAATAAACAAAGTGATTTCTTTAAGTAATCTTGATTTAATTTTAAAAATTAAACTTTAAAAATATAACACCGCGACTTTGGATGTGGGTTAGTTTAGTTTAGTTAGAAAAAAGAAAGAAAAAAATTACTTATTTGCGGAATATCTTTGTAAATGAGATGTTACAAAAATATTGAAGTATATCAACATATTCTACCATATTTTGGTGTGCAAATATTTTAATATTTATAAAAAATAATATTTAATTATATATGCTTTAACTTTTAAGCCAATTATTTATATTTATAACTAGTTTGATTGTTTATTACCAAAACACTTTAAAACTATAATTAATTTAGCCCTGTCTAACGTAAACTACCGTTTTCAAACCTAGCCAGACAGGAGAAGAAACGACGAAACAAACTCCTCGGCAACTATAACTTTCATTATATTTGGTTGATAATAATTACAGTTATTTTACTATAAATTCTTATCAACAAGAAAATCATTGTTACTATAGTATGTTTTCTGTAACAACAAGTCAAATACCTTTCTTCGAAATCCTTTTAATGGAAGTGATTTAGGATTATCAGGAATTATGATTATGTATGTGCGTATTTTTGGCTCTGGATGTTATTAAATCGTTCCGCGATATATTTAAGCATTTTCATATATTACTAACGTCGACTAACACAAATGCATATACATAATTTTGCTTACTTTAAGGTTAGAACAATTTGTGTTATTAGTCATAACTTATTACTATTTATTTCATTTCGTTTCAAGTTTTATTGAAAATTTGTAACTTTACGAATATAAAACCCAAGCAATTAATAATAAATAAATTTAGAAATTTGTTCGTAAGATGTGAAAACTAAATAATTCCTAAGCCTAGTTTAAAATTTGCTGATCCATTGTCAAGTTATATCCAGATTTGTGAGCGCAGCGATTACCGCAAAGTTGGGAATTTAAGAAAGCTAATGTAATATTGAGAGGATTCTGTTTTGCAGGACAAGATAATATACCTAACTTGTTACATACTAGACGCTATCCGCGGCGACCCCCGCGCAATTAATAGCTCCTCGACCCGTTCATGTATATCAGGATAAAAAATAGCCAATGGTGGTACTTCCGCTGTACACCAACTAAACTTATTTCAAGTTAATGCTATCTTTCTCCAATGAAATAAAAAAAAAGAGATGGAACATTATAATCATGTCAGATTAGTCTAGAAATGTCACTTGTGTTTATAAACAAATCTGACAGCACCAAATGTGTTTTGTCTCTTTAGTTTAGTTTTTTTTTAGAGTTTAGTAAGTGCACAACAAAGTGTCTACGTTGCACGTGATAGAGAAACAAACAAACACAATTTCGCATTTTTTAAAATAAATCAAGTTTTATAGGTAAAGTATTTTAGTCGCCTCTGTGGACTGATGTTTGACCATTTGTGTTTGTTTCGGTTGAAAAACGATGAAAAAAGGAGGAGGTTCTCAATTCGACCCTTATGTTTTTTTTGTATGTATGTTACTAGATTATTCCGGTGTTTGTTTACGGATTTTCAAAATTGTTTTTTTAATTGAAAGCTTGTACTCCGGCGGAAATCATATTATAATTTGGTCCAGGTCTAGATTAGCATTCATGAGAAAAACACATATGTTCAAAATTTGAAGTCGGTTTTTTGCAGTTTAAATTATTAGTTTAATTGTTTTGCTTCGGCAAATTAGTTTAGTGCTACGGAACACTATTGTCTCGAATAAGTTAACGATATACTATCAACTAGGGATTTGGAATAGGTACCTAAAAACGTAAAAAACATAAACAAAGCTAAGTAAATTAAAAACATAGTTATTTTCGCTAATAAGACAGCGCTCCCAGCAGCTGGTCGCCGTACATCGCGAGTACAGTATTTTTTTGAACCTTATTATGGGACAGCCTAATTTTATTGAATCTTCGAATGGAGAAATATATTACTAATGCAAGACTACGAGTCTAGCTATCATAGTTTTGAATAAAATGCGATTCTAGTAAAAGTATGGGTTTTTCATGCATACATTTTTTACATTTATAGTTAGTTGTCTATGAAAGTAAAACACTTAATTTTGCACCATACTCGCAAAGGTCTATCATAGGGTCAAACTATAAACTATCCACTTCACTGGAAAGCTGCAACTATGCAGTTTCAACATAATCGCAAATATGACAAAAACTCATTTATTTTTTTTCTGACTAAAGTCTGTAATATCTGGTTTTGGCTTCGGTTTTCGACCTTTTACGGAATTTAAGAAGTGCTAAAGTTGTAAAGTATATTTTGAGTCTGATTTTTTTTAAACTATTTCAGTTAATTATCCACAATTAAGGCTGGATGCCTTAATTGCGAGCACTAATTTGAAAATACCTTATACCTACCTATATTATATTTAACTATTACAACACATGTAATGTTCTATTGATTTACATATATAGTTTCAAGCGAAACATTTAAAAGAGAGAAATACTTCCACTTCTTGTGAAGGTATTGTTCTGAACGGTATATTGTATGATTGTAGATGAAGTATATTGTAGTAGATAGACGCAGGGACGGGACGTTCAGAAACTAAAGTTAAATTTGCAAGTGATAGATATGCGAGGAGCTCTCGGAATGTAATTTTCACACGCTCAAGCGACGTCACTGCGCCTCCCCCTCCCCTGCCCCGAAACCGCCCTTGGCTACCACCCTTTTATAGACCAAGAGCAAACAACTCTTTTTCGACTTTTTTTTGTGAGAGTTTACCGGACAAGCTCACGGCTGTCCTGATGGTAAGAGATAACCGTAGCCTATAGATACCATAAAGTTTATAGGTGCGTCGCTGTCCTGTGGTCGGGATGCTCTCCGAAGCCTGAAACATGGCACAGTCATTATAGCGGCAGGGATGGGTTAGGCAGTGGATCCCTACCCGTTCATGTTGCATTACAGCATTCTACCAATGTCTTGTTAGTGATGACATATTTTACCCAGTGCTACCTCTTGCGAGCTGCCTGGCAGGAAGATATGGTTTAGATCAACAAATATGGTTTAGTCAAACCAACAAAGGGCAAAAAGTCCGATGTAACTTCATTAGGCATTAAACGTTTTTTAGTTTTTTGCATGAGTTGGACTCAAAAATTGTCAAGGTATTTGTGGCCACATTTCCACGAAATGGCTCAACCAGCTTTCTTTATTTTTTTAAGTATGAGTAAGAGAGTAATATTTGAACATATAGGGTCATCTTACATATAGGTACATACCTATCTTCAAGCCAAGTTCCCGCGCTGTAGGCAGAGAGTCTCGAGTGCCAAGTGAATGAAGTTCGCCGGGTCGGCTAGTTGTACAATGTATACGTTGATTTTGCCAGCTTAAACAAAATTAATTTAGGATGACCAAGCTCCCACTTCTTCGTAGCTGGAAGTGAAGACAGTCCTTAAAAGGTGTTTCTATTAGTAATTTTATTATAAATGTCGACGCTCACAAGTACCGCTTGAAGGATCTACGAAGATAAAGTAATTCGAATCTGAGTATGCACTTTCCTATCTACTAGCTGTTGCCCGCGGCGTTGCCCGCATGGTCCAACAGGAACGTTGTTTTGAAATAAAAAGTATCATATGTGTTAAACCCAATTACCTTCTACGTGTGTTCCAAATTTCATAGAAATCGGTTCAGCAGTTTTTGCGTGAAGGATTAACAAACAAACAGACAAACTTTCGCATAATATATAATATTAATAGGCTATGTATATAGTGTGGTAAACGATTAAAGAAATAAGTTGAACAAAAGCTAATAAGTTTTTTAACCGACTCCAAAACAGGAGCAGGTTCTCTATTCGATTGTATGTTTTATTCACATATTTTTTTGTTTGTTACGGGATTACTCGGCCAATTGCTAACCGACTTTGTTGGGTTTTTTAGAAAGATAGGCCATGATTTCGAGGTGGTGTCTTATTAGTTTAATCATAAAAAAATATTAAGATAAGTGAACAATGTATCCATTATTAAGTGTAACTTAAAAACTACTGGTAGGATGTTAATAAAATTTGTGTGAGACCGTTTTGGAACCATTTGCTATCTTTCGAAAAAAGAATCATCAAATCGCGACGTGGTACCCAAGGAAATAGTAAAGTTGATGGTTGCAGTTTTACTGTTCTTAATTATTATTTATGTAAGAGATCAGTGAACTAGCACACGATACTCCTGATGGTAAGAGACAAACGTGGCCTTAAAACACCATAGATGCTACAGGTGCGTAGCTGTCTTGAGGCTGGTATGGAAGGCCTTTTGTTTAAGTACTTGACACCCCACCTTCCATACCAAAACATGGTTGGAGTAGTTAAAGTGGTGGATCCTTAACCGGGTAAGTTGCTGCACAGTACTCTACCAGTACTGGTCACTGGTAATGATCTCTACTTAAACTTATGCTCGCTTCTTATGAGCTGCCTGGTAAAGAAGCACGTAGTCTATTCTAATCAGCAGACCGGAATCAACACGGGGTAAACCCTAACTAAAGTTACTAGAGTTTCTGGCATTGTAAATAATATTATTTAACGCAGGACAGAACAAGAGGGGTGTTTGTGTGTGTGTGTGTATCTCCATGGCATCATAGCTCCTTAACGAGTGACTGGATAACGATGCGGCTTTTTTTGTTTAAAAGCTGATGTAATCGAAATAGTTTTTGGCTATAATTAACGGATAGGTTTGTCTAGTGTCATGTAAAATGTTTAAATTAATGAGTATTTAAATTTCCGGCTCTACCTATTACGAACGCCCATCTCTGTAAATAACTACTACCTACTTTGTTTTGTAAAAATATTTGAATTAATTTAAAAAAAAGACAACAAATGCACCTTCAATTGTTCTTTTTAAAGTAAATAAGGTTTATAGTAAGGTTGTATAAAATGAGGTTGAATTTGTATTTTATCTATGTGTGATCGTATGTATTGTGTGTATGTGCGCGTGTGAACATGCGTGTGTGCGTTTATACATAGAAATACTTAAAATAATAAATATCAGTATAAACTTAGAACCGGGAATACAGACACATCACACAAATGCCTGTCTCCGTCGGGAATAAAACCCTCGCCTCGTGGTTGGTCGGCGGAGTTAGTTCTGTACGCTAACCACTCGACCGCCGAAGTTGTCAACGTTTGTGATAAAGTTTAAAAATACTAATAGTTTGTCTTTTGCCGTAAAAAAAGAATTGTTCCTATTATTTCTCAGTTGTGAAACGGCTCACTGCGATATTATAATCCAGGATTTGTAACCAGAAGCTGCGTTTTAGCTTTTTACTTTTTACAGTGTTTGTAGGATAAAGGCAGGGTTAAATTTATTTACATTTTAAAATTGTTCGTAATTTATAATTCAAATAGTAATAAACATAAAAAAACATATTTATAAGAACAATGTTTTACATCGTGTACATAACTAAATAATAGCTTTTATAAAAATTACAATATTTGCACACCACTATGTGGTAGAATATGTTGGAAAGCTTAAATAATTTTGTTACAACTTCAACACACATAATTCGCAAATAAACATATTTTCTTTCTTTCTTTCCTTTCTTTCATAGGAGAAATGTTAAGAATATAAGTTAATGTGACGACTAAATTGGATGAATAGTGCTCATGTCAAAACGGATGAACAGTGCCTGTAACTGGTACTATTCAGAAAGATTAGTCAGAGAACTCTATCACCTAGCCTCTGACACCAGTGTAGTTGGCATATTAAAGCTGGTATCACGTCTCGTTAGGTTTATTAAAGGATACCTTTTAAAAAGAGTCGTCAGAGAACTTTATCGCAACGGTAACGGTGCTTTAGCATATTAAAGCCTTAGGCTTTAATATGCTAAAGCTCTTTAGGGTATCTATCGCTTAGAAAGAGACGTCAAAGAACTTTATTATAACCTAGCCGCCTGGCAACGGTATTATTGGCATATTAAGGCTGGCAATACACGTGTGGTTCTTTCATTAGATTTCCAAGAGAGTGTCTTGAAAAAAAGGTGCCCTAGCCCTCTGGCAACGATGTACTGGCACATTAAGCCTTTGTTTTCTTTCATTACCTATTTGACATGTAGATGTTTGATCTATTTGTCACCAGGGCTTTTAACAATACTTAATCGTGAACTTAAATGACTTAAACTCTTCGGTCCTGATTTCTCGAGACTACGGCCATTTTACCACAAAAAAAGATTGTAGTAAAGATTTAGATATGGACTAGTACCCAGTCCTAAGTCTTTTACCATAAGTTAGGTACTAAAGATTACGTTTGGTAATATACGTATCGAAATCTATAGCGCTTAGCGCTTATTGTTAGTTCTCTCAATTACCTGTAGAGGTGCTACTAATTTTTTTTACAAATAAGCTACGGCGACGCTGGGGTCTAATAAGGCCGTGGTTCTCTATTTCGTTATGCTCTAGGCTTAACAGGGCTCAGGTATTTAATAACGATGTGCTTAAAACAGTGTCATCTTACGTTCAGCAGCTCCTGGCTTATCACCCCCGCGGCCTCTCACGACGGATGCCCCGGAAAATTGCTACAATGATTGTGAGCGGGAATTCCGAAATGAAGGAAATGTACTTAAGCCAGGCCGCTCTGTCTGACAGACGAGCATGTATTCTGTGACTTACAACCCATCTTATGCTGTTTTAATCGTAATTGCTTTCTGATAAGGTTGACTATTGCATGATGTGCTACTAAATTTTACATATACATGTAACGAGGAAGGTCTGTTTTATTCGACAGTTTGCCTACATTTCAAATATTAGTGCATATTACCTAGCTTAGGATGTAAGAATGGACGAAATAACTTCTACTAGATGCTGTCATTGTCATAATTATTACCGGTTTGCTCCCCGTGTTGGGCCGGGCTCCTTTGCAGAATAGACCATTTGCCTTCCTGCCAGGCAGCTTGTAAAAGGTGAGTGCATATCGTCACGAACAACGTGACATCTAACTAGGTGGTAGTTTCGCAGCGGATTGAATTCGCCCCGATTGGTACCAACACTTTACTTATTCCTGCTACCATAGCGTCAATGCTTGCCGTGCACGTGTTCCAGTTCAGAGGATAAGGTAGTCGTAACTGAGCCCTTACCATAAGTTTACTGCTTGTCAAGTTTACTATACTCGCTCCTGTCTCTGTAAATTATTTATATGAACAGCACCTCTATTGGTAACTGAGAGAAACACATTTTCAGATGAGGGGGCTGATTATATATCTCAGTTGCCAACTCAAAATGCAAAAGTGTACACCAAATGACACAAATGAGTGTTTGCTATCTCTAATGTATTTCTGTTGGTCACTGGAGATAGCAAATACAAAACACGTCATTTGACAGCTATTTGATTGTCAAGTTTGCTATAATCGCTGACAAGTCGTAAACTTATGGTAAGGTTTCAAGTGTCATAACATTTCGACACGTAATTTACCGATCGTAATCTATACAAACTCGTGGTAAAGGCTCTGACTGCTTATAAAGACACGCAGTAGCGTTCAACAATTGACAGTTTAAACGTCCTATTTTTCAGAAGGACGTTTGAATTCTTGCACTGTAGGTCTTTTTGTTCTTAATAAATTAATCATTTTTTTGAATACTCAGCAATATTCGAATTTGTACCACTTCCAAAATCACTGTCAAGGGAAAATAATTCCGAAGATCTATCTGGAGAAATAAATAGCCTTGTTTTTATCACAGACATAAATTACGACGTACCAGGGCATCATAAATCAGGTGACGTCGACCTTTCAATAATCCAATCAAAGTAGCTCCGTATCCGAACTAATGTTATTGTCAAACTGACCAGCCATTATCTGGCTGGACCAACTAAATGTCCAGTCACGTATACTGTGTAATAGAGTGAAATAGCGATATCTATGTGATGTAAGAGGTTTTATGACAACAAGTTTTTATCTTTTTTGTATGTTCTTAGAGGAGAAACTAGCAGATGGATATAAAAAAGGTGTGAAGGTACATGAGAAGTAAAAAAAAACAATACATAAATGTAGTGTAGTAAAAGAGCTACTGAAATATCAAACTTACCTGCTTCCCACAAAGTAAGGATTTCTTTAAACGTTAGTTTACTTTCGGTCAATCATAAAAGTGTTGTTTTGACAGGAATCTCGCGGTCAAATCTTCATCAGTAAATGTATACTGCGAACCTATTCTATCAATTTTGCCCCGTGTTGGTCCGGGCTCTTTTGTAGAATAGACCATCTGCCTTCCTGCCAGGCAGCTTGTAAAAGGCGAGCATAGGCTTAACGTCACTAACACCGTGACATCTGACTAGGTGGTAGAGTTTCGCAGCGAGTCGCCCGGATTTGTACCACCGCCTATTCCTGCCGCCATAACGTCACTACGTGTTCCGGTTCGGAGGGTAAGGTAGCCGGTAAACTTACTTTTGCTAGAGGCCTAACATCCCCGCCTCTGGTTGGCAACGCACCATTACCACCTTTGGTGTCTTTAGGCGGCGGGAATTTCTTACCATCAGGAAATTCGTCTGTTTGTTTGCCTTCCAACGTCATAAAAAAAACCAGCTGAATAAATGAGTAGTTTACATTTACTTCACTAACCAGTAGAAGATTAAAAGAAATCATTAGCAGGAACAGGTTTTTTGAACATTACCACCCCTATGACAACTTTGCTACGTTTACGTATATAGGTAGGTATCGAAATAAATTGATTTTTTTAGAATAAAATCATATAAATTATAATATACTTATAAACGCAGCATCGTGGAAGCTGAATAAAAAACACCTTTTCGAAATTTTAAATGATGATCTTTTAACCCTGTGATCCTTGTCAGAGCATCAAACTAATGATTTACAAATAGCTCCTTATATTTAAAAAAATCGTAACAGTGAGATCCGAGAAAGAGTGGGATTGAAAGAAAGTGTTGGTGTTGAAATGCGAAAGGGCATGCTCCGCTGGTTCGTTCATGTGGAAAACCTTCATTTTTTTCCCATACCAACTTACGTAGCTGTTATTTTCAATTTGCCGGGTCGGCTAGTAAATATCTCTGGACATATTACACAAATTAAATCTACATTCAACGAAACTAATATATTATAGAAATACTTATGCTAGAATAAATTTAACTAGTGGTCGCCCATTGATCGAAATTAAACCATAATAAATTTTAATAAATTGTTGATAAGAATAATTGAGAAACGCCATCTTCATTTCTCAAGACCAAGTACTATGTTTTTTCTAACTTTTTAGTGAGTTATCTGTGATCTTTCATCGTTATCATTAATATAAATATATATCATAATATGTTTATGTGTGTCTATATTGTGTGTGTCAAATGCATGGTAGTGTGGGTAATGTTTTATTAATTTATTTAATGTACTTTACAAGTATTATTATTGAATCGCCTCATCGGTCTAGCGGTTCAGTTGTTGGACTTGACTGTATGAGGTCCCGAGTTTGAATCCCGGATCGGGCAACAAAAAGAAAATTGGATTTTCCAATTTTCTAATAAAAAAAATATTGTCCGGGATTGGAAATATACCCGGTTGGCGATAGGTTTGCCACCTATCACATTGTGGGACTTAGTGTCTTCGGCTAGTCGTGGGTGCCCTGGTTGTGCCTCTGCCTACCTTTTCGGGGATATGGGCGTGAAGATGCTTTTTTTTATTATTGAAAAATATTAGCGTTCTGCACTTCTCCTACACATAAACTATAAGTGTGTCAAATTTTTGGGCAAAGGGGTCCGAAGCTTTGGCATCACGTATTAAAATCTAGATAAGCACCACCAGTACTGCGCAACCGTTTGTCCGACTTAATACTACCACCTGTACTATTGTTTTGAATATAACGCCAGTCCTTGACATTCTAGTGTCTTCTCATGGAGAGTTAGTCAACCGGTAGACTTACGTTGTCTAAGATTTCAATCATAAGATAGCGACACATTAGTAATCTATGGTGTCTACAGAAAGTGGTGATGGCGTATAAGATAAATCAAATTATGTATTAGGGTTTCTAAACCTAGCAAGTCAGTAAAAAAAACGGCATAAAGTTCTTCCGAGCAACCAAGACTAAACTCTATTAACCTTAGGTGGTCAAGTCTTGCAACAGTAAGATGAGTTACCACACCGCCTTCCTATTCGTGACATAACGTCAGTACCAACCATTACTGTGTTTTAACTTGGAGGATAAGCGCGCCGGTAACCATACCTACGCACAATTCCAGTCCCAGGGTGGAAAAGCACCAGTAACCTCGTACGTGTAAACGTATAGACAGTATTTAACAGGAGACGATGGATCTGCTTATCTGCCTATTATTAAAAAAACATTGAATTGCTGGCAGTTCGTAGGTTAGTAGTGCTACTAAGGAAGTTTATTTGTTTATCAATACTGCAAGGGTGGAAAACATGCTCTTACGTTTGTTGGTGTTAGCTCTACCCTAAAAAAGGTACCAATTGGCTTGAATTATCTTACCTAATTACCTTATCTAAGTACCTTAGGTATCTATTACCTAAGTAAAAAAATACATAAATATAATAAATTGTTTGATAAAGTAGGAGAGCTACTGAAAAATAAGACTAACCTGCTTCCCGCAAAGCAATAATCGATCTGCTTGTCCCTGTAAAAAAACGACGGGTTGCAATCCGGGAGTGCCGGCAGAAGTGAAAACTGGAATACTAACGTTGTGTATTATAGATATTTTGGAATGGTAGGGAATAAATTTGCACGAATTGCTTTAATTGTCAGTGTGCAAGTACTATCATTTATGTGGTAGTATGCAATATTCATTTATTGCGCTATCATACACAAACATGACAACGCAAACATTCACGCAAGTGCCCTGCGCCGTCTAAACGAAACAGCAGGCGCAGGCATACATTTACGCCGCGCCGTAGATAGCTCCTACGCTGCGCCGGCTGTTTACTCTCCATCCGTCTTACGAATTTTCGATCAGGTCACGTGTCCTGACGCGAATTTAGAAGTTTTTACCCATTCCAAAAAAGTGCGCAACGCCGCTAAAGAAGTTTTCACTTAAAAAAACATTTTGCTGGCAGTTCGCAGGTTAGTAGTGCTAGTAAGGAAGTTCATTTGTTTATCAAGACTGCAAGACTGGGACATATTCCATGTCAATTGGCGTAAATCATCTACGGTATCCATAACCTTATAAAAATTAAAAAAAATACATGAATATAATAGATTATTAAATGTAATACGAGAGCTAAAAAATAAGACTGAACTGAAAACTGAAAAATAAGACTAACCTGCTTTCCGCAAAACAAGGATCGACCTGCCTATGTTCCTATAAAAAAGAATTGATTTTCTAGCATTTTGTAGGTTACTAGTGCTAGTGGGGAAGTTTGTTCGGTTATTTTCAAGCAAATGTATAGTCATCAAGACTGCACCGTTCGGTATCTGTAACATCACAGTAAGTAACGTGCCGCGGTCCGTCGCCGAATTTTTCAGTATGTAGATACGATCCAATTTGTTCAACGTACTGTCGGCAAATAACATTACATCTAACCAGTATTTTGATAGTATTTTTACGAAAGGATAGTTTAGAATATATAAAATGACAAAGAATCTATATATTAATACTTGATGCCAAAATTTTGAACCCCTTTTTACGAAAATTGCGCGGACGCAGGAGCATAAAATTTGGCACACTTAGTTTCTACACATAAGTGTAGGAGAAGTGCAGAACGCTAATATTTTACATAAAGTACATAAAACAATAAATAAAACATTATCCACACTACCATGCATCTGACACCCACAAACAAATATATTGACGATAACGATAAAAGATCACAGCTGACGTACCATATAGTTTGGAAACAAAGTAGTTAGTCTTGAGAAATGAAGATGGCGTTCTTATCAATAAGATATTAAAATTTATTAGGGTCATGGTCGAATTTCGACCAACGGGCGAGCACTAGTATAATTAAATGGACGTAAATAACCAATACGAGTCATAAATAATAGACATAATGGTTTAAAATTTTAAGGTTGCTTTTAAATTGACTAAACTTACATTAATTCCTGAGTAGATTTTCTAGTTTTGAATATATATGCAATGAAAACGCTATTCTGGAGACCGTGTTCAGTTTAGTTATAATATAAAAATATTATTAGCTCTCAAGTCAAGGGAAAAGTTATCTTAATAGTAATTGTACCTATGCGTAGAATTCGGGCAGTATACAGCTTAGTGATTTTGTGCAGTCGGGTATGGTAAGTGATATTCAGTAAATGACATAACCGCTTAATTTTGTCTTTACAGTCGCCACATCAGGCCAAATTTATTTATTTAGACTTTTCTAAATATGGTAGCCAATTTTGTAGTTAAACTAGCTTAGGAAAAAATGATAGTAGCGCGTGAGTGTTAGAAATATGACATTAGTTTCGTCGATTTTTGTCTAAGTAATTTGAAACAAATAACATTAGAATCGGTCCGTCAGTTACACAGTTTTCTTAGAATTACTTGTTAAATTAAAATAATCTATACTTTTGTCGACGGCACCTGCGGGGCTATTCAGTATCTTTTAAGTGAAAATCACTGGGTAAAGTGTACATGAAATAGCTGTGAAATGACGTATTTTCTATTTGCCATCTCTATTGTATTTGTTGGTCACAAAATTTATTTATTTTTTTAAACAGTTTTATTCACAAAAAATGCCATCTTTGATACTAAATCTGCGCTCGCGTCTATGTTATTTGATAGGTTAGCCAATCAAATACTATTAAAATAATAATTACACATGCTACATAAGTTAGCTTACATAATTAATTACACAGTGTGTTATAACTCAAGGGGCCATATACGCTGAAATACGTCAGCAGTCTACTGTTTTTTTCATACAAAGCCATCATGAATCTTGCTGACAAAAATACACAAGATTAACATGAATATGCTTTACTAGACTAGTATTTTCAAAACACGATTCATTTCACTTTGCTCAATAGAAAAAAATCAAAAAGTTAACCCTTTTTTGAAAGCTTTTGCTTTCTGTCTATTTTAATTATGAAAATATCGACACCAGATTTAACATAAACATATATAAGTACTATACCTAAAAGATAAGTGTTTGAGTTTTTATACTTTTTTTCAAATTACTTTTATAGTGTCAAAAATAGTGATTTGTCGCTTAAGACGTTTACTTTAGAGCGCCATTGTTCATAGTAATCATGGAACGGGGGAGGGCGGTGATTGGCTCTTCTGGCTGACTGAGTATGGGGCCTTAAGTGTAGCTTACAAGTAGAGATACAAAACTTGACAAGAGCTATATTTTAGGCGTGATATGTCTGTACCTAGTCTGTGTCTCCTAAATATAAGGAACGGTTTGCTTAGTGAGCAATTGTAATGTATTGTAATATACCTACCTACTGTAACATATGTACTACTACTATTTAAATTATGCGCTTCGGCTTCACACTTTCTGCTCTTTTTACTCTTTATACTTTTATTTTTAAATTGGTTTACCTAATTTTAATTTAAGCGTGTTGGTCCGGGCTCCTTTGTAGAATAGACCATCTGCCTTCCTTGCCAAGCAGCTCGTAAAAGGCGAGCATAGGCTCAACGTCACTAACACCGTGACATCTGTCTAGGTAGTAGAGTTTAGCAGCGACTCGCCCGGAATGGTACCACCGCCTTACCTATTCCTGCCGC
>NJDD01001048.1:54857-95885 GCA_002245505.1 Calephelis nemesis
TATCTCTAATTTAAATGATGATTTGTCCAAAATAGCGGATTGGAGTAAAAAATATGGTTTAGCCATAAATCCAAGTAAATCCCAAGCAATAATTATAGGTGGCGCTACAATTATTCCGAAAATTGACTGGACAAATACTCCACAAATTTTAATTGATGGTGTCCACATTCCGTACACGAAAACGGTAAAAAATTTGGGTATTTACTTTGATGAAACACTATCGTGGAACCATCAGTTAAAAGAGCTTAGCAAAAAGGTTTTCAGGGCGTGGAATTCAATAAAGAGATTACGTAATTTTCTACCAATTCCTACCAAGGTTGCGATTGCAGAATCTTAACTTCTATCCATACTTGACTATGCAGATACTTGTTATACTGACTTAACCAATGAGCAATTTAACAAACTTGAGCGTCTTCAAAATCTTTGCGTTAGGTTTATATTTGGCCTTCGTAAATATGACCATATCTCTGAGTACCGGTTAAGACTCAAGTGGCTGCCAATCCGCCTTCGTCAGAATCTACATAGTCTTTGTCTCCTTTACTCTATTTTATTTGATCCCCGTACGCCTGTGTACTTAAAAGAAAGATTCCAATTTTTGAGAAATGATTTCAAGGAACTAAGATCGACGGATAATCTCTCTTTGCGCGTGCCAACTCA
Source organism: Calephelis nemesis (assembly GCA_002245505.1). NCBI lineage: Eukaryota > Metazoa > Arthropoda > Insecta > Lepidoptera > Riodinidae > Calephelis > Calephelis nemesis. Next base: position 55,515 of record NJDD01001048.1, read on the forward strand.
AAACTATAATTATTACCACCTTTCTTTTACGTGTCAGGCTATTCGTCTTTGGAACTCATTGCCAATACAGATTAAAAAGGCTGAATCCATAAAGTCTTTTAAAAAAATATTATTTAAATACGCAGAATACAACTTAGAGTAATATCCTTAACATCGTGTTTTGCTTCTTTTTTTCTCTCTCTTTATAGTTTGTGCATTCCATACATTATGTATGTATATTATTATCATACTATTTACATATATATATATATTATTTATTTATTTAATTTATTATTACTTTATTGGTAATATATGTATGATATATGTATTTTTGTAATTTTGTGTTTATTATTATTTGTATGTATATTTAATGTACTTTTTATGAAGCCCTACCTTAGTTTTTAAATAACTTAAATTGTCTCCTTCACCCTAAGGTTGTCTGGCAGAGATCGCTCTGAAGCGATAAGACCGCCTTTGTGCACCTAAGTCAAATATTATTATAAGTGAAAAAGTGTGTTTTTTTTGTAAATCTTGGTGCATAATAAAGTGTATTCATTCATTTATTCACTATTAATGTCCTTGGTATATCCTGGGAATGCATATTTTCAGGGAAATTATCAGCTTATTTTCTCACTGCCGTTACACATATATCGTCATCGCATCACACTTAAATGGATGGACGAATTCCGCTATTTTTGTTGTTGTATTGATATTATCAGGAGAAGGATCATATGAAAAGAAAAACCGGGAAAATTGCAGAAAAAGTGGAAAAATCCACAAATAAATTTTGTCCATACAAATGGTTGATAGCTGTTAATATCAAGCGAAACGAAGTTTGCCGGATCGGCTAGTAGGATGTATAACGGTAGAAATTTTGTTGTGCACTTACTAAACTGAATTTAAGGCATCGCTATCTTAATTGAACGATAGTTATAGACAAAACGCGTTTAGTGTTATCAGATTAGTTTGCAGATGATACTTCTAAGGACTTGCAATCTATTCCACATGAAACGTCTTTTAAAAACTTGATAGGTTGATATATCCTAGGTACATGTCTAAACTGTCCCATCTCTTTTCTTTTTGTGTAATTGGAAAAAGATAGCATACACCTAAAATAAGTTTAGTTGGTGTTTAGTAGAATTACTAATATTATGTTGAATATAAGCTGTATCCGCTACTTTGATCCCGTGTTGATTGGTTCTCCTTTGCAGTAAAGACCATCAGCCTTCCTACCAAGTAGCTCGTAAAAGCCGAGCATAGGTTTAACGTCACTGACGCCATGACATCCTACTAGGTGGTAGAGTTTTGCAGCGACTTGCCTGGATTGGTAGGTACCAGTATCTCACCCTTTCGTGTTGTATTCCGATTCGGAGAGTAAGGGATCCGGCCAACTTAATTTTGCACGTGGCCTAACAGACCGCACCCTGGTTATCAATGCACTATTACCACCTTTAGTGTTTATGGGTGACATTAATTTCTTACCATCAGGAAATCTGTCTGCTTGTTTGTCTTCCAATGTTACATATAAAAAAGACTTTGTTCACGAATGTCTGCAGTAAACGCTCATATAATTTAAATTAGTAAAGCGATATCAATACTTTAATAGACATTAGTATAGTTAAAATTTATCACTGAGTCTAAAGATCAGTTTAAGGTGACCTATATATTCAAATCTTTCTCTATGTTCCGGATTTTGAGTTATTTGGTAATTTCATACTGAGTGTTTTTATTGCGTAATTTTCCAAACTGCAAAACTAGAAAAGAAAAATTACAATATAATTTGTCAAGCACTTATTACAAAACAGTAAAAAGAATGACAAAAATTGGACTACGTGTTAATGAATAATAGCCAAATTAAAATTTTTAGTTTTACCCGGTAGGGTAAACGAAAAATATAACTCCCTTGGAGCATAGAACATCTACTTGCTTTTATTATTATCTGCTTAGTAGATTCGAAGTGAATCGCGGCCGGGATATTGATAGAAAGACTAGTAGACAAGAAGATAAAAAAATTAATAATACAATATACAAATTCACTTTCCTACTAGTTTCATTGTAGGTATGTTTAGAGATAAACATATCGAACTTTTTAAAAGTGCGTAAGCATAAAACTTTATGAAAAACGAATTTAGAAGACTTTATATAAAAGCAATAGTCTAAAGTCCCCTTAACTACTAGTTATTACTTAATTTTTTTGTAGACGCTTCAATCCCGCCCCCACTTGTTTGTTTCGGCGTAAAACTTTAATTAACCAATAAACATGTCGCCTGCGGTCGCGTCTTAAATTAGCCCCGCGAAAATTACGAATACCGCCTGCGTAATGCAGCTACCCTGGTCTCTAGGATGGAGGGATTGAAGACATCTCTGCCTCTTCTAATTAATTGAAATGAAGCTATATATTAATTTCTAGAATGTCTATTTCAGTGAGTTCTTGTTTGTAGGTCCCGTACTCCTAGAACTTAGTAGTCAAAATATTACCATCATGTATTTTGTGCTCTTACTTCAAATGGTGGGCGAACAAATAATTAAAAAACCCATTTTAGAAATATACCTATTTTAGTTTTTGTCATGGGCATTGCATTTCAGGTTTCAAATTTCAGGTTTGCATAAAGTTAGCCGATTTAGTAAAACCGAAATTATTAAAAATCGATCGTAAGTCGTCAGAGGGAGTCATAATATCAGGGTCTGGGTAAGGCGATGATCTCTTTACTCAAGCTCATTACTGAGATTTGGCGGTATCAAGGAAACAGACGGTAGGTACATGCATTATTTTCTTCTTGAATTTTTCCCCTGTGCACTTTAACAGAACAAAATGATACAAAAATTGACTAATTTTACTCAATACGCAGTTCCATAATTACGTAAAAACTGCCACCATCTTTTCTCTCAATGGCGCCCAAACTCGATACACGAAATTTGCTGTGAGGTTCTATTCTTAGTGTATTTAGTTCAACTAGATTCTGAATGAAGGTTGTTAGGTTGATTAACTTACGTACGTAAGACATTCAATAGCCTGTTAGCAGTTGGCTGTATTTGTCAGACGGGGAAAGCTGAAAACCAGTGTTGAGGTAGACTAGGCCTCAACAAATGCTGAGCTTTTCTTCGGCGGACTCATGTTACCACACTCTGTCTCTATATCTTACTATCACTTTTATAAAATCTTTTGTACGTTATTTAAGTTCCTTATGTTTAAAGTTACATTCGATTTCTATATTTTTTTACTGTAAGTGTACTAACACTTACTGGTCTGTGAATAAATGTTTTCTTTCTTTCTTATAAAGCATAATTCCTTTATTGTTTATAAACGGTATGTAATGTTTACCATCTGGACCGACTTTTTTACCAATTATTTGTTGCATCCATGTACCATGACGTGATTTAGACAATGTAATGAAAATTATTTATTTGCGGAATATGTGTGCTAAAAAGTTGTTATAAACATATTTAAGAATACAATATATTCTACCACATTGTGGTGTGCAAATATTTAACTAAGTTTCAAGAAATTAAATATTTATAAGTATTTTAACATTTAAATAACAATACTTTTTACATTTTTAATAGACATTTTATTTATTTATATGTTTACTAAGTTTCATAATTTATTACAAATATTTTTAAAGGTAGATTAATTTTAATCCTATCTACTGTACACTACCACCATTTCCAACCCTAGCCAGTCAGGAGAAGAAACGGCGAAACAAGCTCCTCAGCAACCATGATTTTATTACTTAAATTAAGTTTAAATTTAATTTAAAAAAAATGAAGTAACATTTCGTTGCCTAAACATCCAAACGCAAGTCTCTACTAGTAACTCTCTGAGTTCTTTGTTGTTGGTTGGCACACAAGTTGGCACCGATTGTAATACTACGTACTCTCTCACATGACCTGACAAAGTAGTAATCAAGTGAAGAATCAAAAGATGAAGGCCTACCAACGATTGGTGGAAAGTGTACATCTGACAGTGGGAAGGAAAGTGCTGTAAAGATGACAATGATCACTGTGAAATTTTCAAGTCGACATAATATGCAAGTTTTTTGAATTTTATTACCAAGAAAATAGCTGAAACTATGCGAATGGAATCAGCTACGCGGGTCACATAAATTGGCATTGCTTTAGTTTCATCTGAGGCCTGCGTTTCTTTTGTCGCTCGGAAGGGGGATGTTCAGGAGAGGGGTGCCGAGGGGGCTAAGGTTGACAAATGGGCCGCTCCGAGCATCCGCGAGCGATACAATCGGTGCGTTGCTTACAGTGCTCCGATGTAGGAAAAAAATAGGGTTGTGCGTTGTTAAATTGTTATGGTTTCGCGCATTGTTGAATAGTCAAAATCAAAACCTAGAGAATACTTACTGATAAGAAATAAAAATTTGATTATTATATCTCTCTGGAAGGAATAGAATTAAATAAGGAAAGGAAAATACTATTCAATAAAAACGGCACAGAGGTATTTGAATAAAAATACGAATGATTTTGGAATTAGATTTGCACTAATCAAAAATAGCTTTTTATCTTTAATATGTAGTCACCGAGGTAAGTTTGGGCAAACAACTCAGTATGATTAATTGAGTTAAAATTTGGCTTCCTTAATCCAATAAACGGATTAACTGAAATACATGACATGACTTTCGAGTCCTAAAATTACAGTCTGACATAACATTTAGAAGTAAAATTGGTTTAAGAAATGTTAAAAGTTTAAGTATTGCGTATTCTGCTAAAGGTTTTCATAAATAAATAGCTTAATATATCAAGACAAATCACACAAATTAATCTAACCTCATAGTAAACAAATTACATGCTTGTGATATGGGTGTTACACAACGATATGAATACATAGAAATATTCAAATAAATACCAGTATAAATTTAATGAACACGGCCACGGAAGTTACATCACAGAAATGACAGAACTATGTTCATCACAGAAATGCCTGACTTCGTTGGGTTTCAAACCCGAGCCTCGCGGTTAGTAGCTTTAGTATGGTGTGTACTCTTACTGCTCGGTCAGTTTCATTACATTAAATTAAAGATTAAATCATAATAACTATCGTAAAATTGCGAGTAACGAAGTTTGAGGTGGCAACCCTGTAGCACGCGTCACTGGACCCGTCGCACTGTGCCATTACTCACTGTCGGCCGCCATTTTCGAGGCGCCACGCCCGCTACGCCGTTACGCCGCTACGAGCTACGTGGTGACGTAGCCACGAGCTACGAAATTCCTTATTTATGTTCTTATTAAACATTCATATTATTGTATCATAATATATTATTAGTTGATTGATAGATTCTTCAAAAGACATGACTTATTTTACTACTCACCTGGCTTTTTTGCCTAAAACAGGGTTGCCTAAAACATTTTTTTGTCATGGATCACTGTTAAAGAGTTAAAATCAAGAAGCCTCTTGAAAGACCGGCTTCAATTTATTTAAAAAGGTTCTAAGGGCTGATGATGACGCGTAATGACTGCGTGTTATTATTTTTGATGACTACGATTATGACCGTCTCAGACAATGACTCTTAAAATAAGAATTACTACCGATAACGTATCCTTGCTACTACGCATCAGGCTCTTCACACACAACATTCAACTTCTGCCACATTACGATGCGCTGTGCCAAATCGACAATAGACACACTTTTCGCAGACTTGTTTGTGTTTTCAGTTTGTCCTGTTTATTCCAGGTAGTATATTTTTTATTTTGATTGGTCGCCTCTGTAGTCTATAGATGCTATGTTAGCGTTGATCACACGAAGTCTCGGGTTCGATCGTCGAATCGTAAAAAAAATGTTCAATTTTCTAATAAATAACGTTGCTCGGAATTGGATAAATACTTACATACATACATATCTTCATCTTAACTCCCTTACGGAGTAGGCAGAGTATCTGGTGCCAAACCTCGCGATCCTGACAGACCTGTCTGGCTTCCATCACATTCATTACCCTACATACACTACCTACCTACAATACAGTGGCGAGTACTGATATAATGGCAGGAATAGCTCAGACTGAACCAGGTGAATTGTTGCAAAGAACTACCAACTTAATATAGCTACGGTGTAAGTAAAACTAAATGAATCTTATGACCTGATTGGTTTATATTTCAATGGACTTCGTGTAAGTCATAGATAAAAATACCAAGTTTTTACATGGAACATTAAAACAACATGATAAACAAATACGGAACGTGCACGTACATCAAAGAGTTTACTGGTGCGTTGATTAGTCTGGAATGTTAAGCCTCTTATGCGATTAGATTCAAATACTGCCCTTCACTTCAAACCAGAACTCAACGCTAAAGAGTACCGACTTAACTTGAGGCAAATAGTCGCAGAGTTGTAACATTTAGTCTCAGTCACGGTGATAGTGACAAATAAATAGACTTTCTTCCAACTGTGAAAATTTAGTGGCACGTTTAAGGCCAGGCGCGAACCATGTCATATGCGGCCATCTTGTATTTGTTGCAAATTGCAAGTTGTTTATTGACGTTTTACAGCTGAATTGAACAAAGCAATTACTTTTTGTTTAACACTTTAACGTCCTACGAGACACTGAGTATAAAAGGATGCTCTACAAATTGAATTGTACCCTACATTTCATACAAACACTCCGGTCGATAAATGGTTGGTTGGCGATAGTATAGTACATACTACTATGAATGAATGAATGAATGAGTGGTAGTATTAACTAATCGTGAGTACCCTGATTGCACCTCTGCCTACCTCTCAGAGATATACACCTACGTCTCATGTTTCAGGCCGGAGGGTAAGGCAGTCGGAAGACTTGCATGATTGACTTTATTCTTTAGCCACAAGATAGCGACGCACCTACAACGACTTTGGTGTATTTAGGCCACCGTTATGTCTTACCATGACCAAACCTGTTGGAAATAAAGTTAAGAACCGTAAAGGACCGAAGGAAAAAAAACGCATCGACATCGCTTTTTTCATTTAAATGTTTTACAGGCAAACACATAGACACAAACGCACACACCCACAGACTCACACACAGATATAAAGAACTATGGGGGTACTATGGGAACAGCTGTTAAGTGAAATACAAAAGTTTGAAATAAAACGATACATTTTTTTCAGTTTTTTAATGTTTTTTACACAATTCGTAGCATTCATAATGCTGACACATTTTTCTCCGTCCCGTCAGCGTTCAGCATGTTCTATTTTTAAACTTAGAGCATTTTGATGTTATGTTTATTAATATCCAAATAAAGGTATACAAATATAATTGGTAGTTTAGTAATGCCGATGTTTACTCGTACGCTGCGAGACACTCTCTTTATATTCGCTATATTTACAGGTGACCTCCGAACTCATGTATAATACATATACATATATAATAAAGAGAAAAATCAAAATAAATTTCTTCAATTAATACATTAATAGCTAAACTACTATTTAAGACTTTGCTCTTAATAAAATATATTACAAGAGATGAATTAACAATACCAGCATATTAACAAAGTCCGGTTTGACAGATTTTTTTTCAAAATAACATTTCTAATACTGAAACAATGAAATAAACGGTTTATACAATGAAATCATATTTTATTTACAAAAAGTTAACAAATATGTCTAAAAAGTTTAGTTGCGATGTGTTTGTTTTGTCTATGGTTTTTGATTCAAAGTAGGTACATAAAAGAAAATTATTTTAAATTCAGAACGGAAACTTTTTTAAGTTTAATCACAATTTGATATTTTTCTATTACTTTTTCACTTAAAAACAATCACATCACAATATTTTACAGAACAGTGGTTATACTAGAATAAAGCTTGTCCCGGAAAACTTTACATCTTAAAGTTAACCGCAGTTAAGACCAATTCATCAATTTATAATCTCCTTTCGTATACATGGCTTAAGGCTGGTAATTACATATTACCCTTGTTTCTCAAAGGACTCAATATATATTTTGGTTCTGTGGTCATAAAAGTTTTAATCAACCACAGATAATATAAAATACAGGTAACAAAATATCAAGCAAACGTGTTTTTATCATCTATTTGGAAGGTTTGAAAAGCGCGCCAATTCTCAGTATACGAATTTTCATGGTTTTCGAATTGGCGCCCTTTTTAATGCTACGCACACACCGGTAAACGCTGTGACTTGCCGTAATATGAAAGCTTTTTAAAAGCTTTACCTATTTTATTCTTTTGGTTATTTTTGTGAAACATATAAGTATGTGTAGAATTATCAGAAATCTTTATTATTAGTATATTATTATGTATAATTTTTGTGCTCCTCTTACCTATTGAAATTTGCACATTGTATGGATAATATGAAAAATGAAATTGATTTAAATAACTAAAAATACACATTTAAAAATTACCTCTTATAATTTTTAATACCGATTTCATTTTCAATTGAAATAATCAAAAACAATTGATGGACCACAGACAATCTGCAAATAGCCCAGGTAAATTAGGTGATTTTGTCGTAAATAAATGGCATCCACACGTTAAAATATTCTTTGTAGTTGAATATAGATAAACGTCTTAAAGAAGACAAAGCGTTTTAAAGTTTTATACGTAACTCTTTTGACTGTTATCAAATACAAATAACATGGAATGTTTGAACGTGTGATCGCCTTTTATCTGCGACTATACTTAGTAAAAACCAACATACTTTAATGTTTTTCATATTGTACCTACATCTAAACTTAATAATAATTGTAGTCCACAGTAAATAGATAACTACAAATTTATGAAGCAAAAATATTGTTTTATTTTAGCATTGGCAGTGTGTACGTAGCGTTATAAATTCGTTATACCAAATTTGTATACATTTGAAATCACTACATCATGTAGTTGCAAATTCAACTTAGATCTTAGAAGGCAATCAAAGTCAGGTATCATATATAGAGGTATAAATCTCATGGCTCTAACATTGTAAAATATCAATACATTTCGTATACATCGGTTTCAAATTGTGCTACATTATTGAACACCAAGGCAAGGTGAGTTCTATGATATATCAATATCATAATAAATATATACTATACATAGAGATATGTATTATACCTGTAAAAAAATTGCGTAATCGGATCAAAATTGACATTAAGTTTTGAGCTTTGAAAATTAAAATTAGGTAACAGAAGCTAGAAGGAAGAAAACAATCGTGGTTGCTCCCAAAGTTAAGGGTGTGAGCACACAAGCGAGAAGGTGTCGATTTCAGAATGGCGGTAACCGCTGACTTATTTATGTATAAATCACACGAGGACATTAAATAAAACAATTTTGAAACCCAAAATCACAATACAATCACATAATCTGGGTACTGATTTAGTCATAAAGTTAGCATTGAAATATGTAAACTTATAACCGACTTTAGAAATGCAGAATATGCGGCAGAGCTGCAACTCAAATACAAGTGCGAAACAAAACCTTGAATATAGATCTTTGAAAGTGAATCTGTTACATTTATTAGTTATATGGGGAGTCGTCTTATGAAAAACAGCAGTTAACGGAAAAATTATATGCTTATTATATGCTGTAATTTTGGCATTATGTGGTTAGTAATTGTCTTATCTACTGGCTTCGTGTAAACTGTTCTTAAAATCGTCGCGCATCTCACTCATGTATCACATAACAAAACTCTTAATATACACAATTCCTTTACAAAATTTCCATTTCTATTACCGTCTTTCTCCTGTCCCTATTTAAAGTGATAGTTACAACTTACAACTAATCAATTATTTATTTATATTTACGTAATAACAATACACAATTAGCTATAAATATTTATACGATAACTATCAAACCTTTTTATTGTTACATTCATCTTGCTCCTATAGTTTCGAGTGATAAAACCGTTTTATTTATAATAGGTGATTGCACCAGTCGTTTTATACAGCGTCCATGTCACTTCGCGTAAATTTACATTAAACATTAAAGTTGACTTTAAATCTTAATTTAGGAGATCGTATACTGTTTCAAATATTACAAAATGTTTCGCTTTATGTACATTTAGCATCGTTCTCCTGTTGGTATCACGTGCCGGTTCTCTGGCCGACGGTCGAATCGGCTGTGTGCGGGAGCCTTATTATTTTAGTGCTTCGGCCTCGGCTCGCCTTTGTAGAGGCCGAACGATGTTTTTTCATTCATATCTGTAAACAAATATAGTCATAAGTAAATAAAAATCACGTAGATATTTTAAATTCAGCTAAAATCCATGTTAGGGACAAATTACGCAGTAGTTTAAATGACAGAGAATCGTATACGACAAACGATGATACCGTAATGTATAAATTCAGATTATTCACTTGTACACCACTTCTGTTGGTTAAAAAAAGAGAGCGGAAATGATTGTGACTATTGGTAGTAAATTCCATTCCTTAGTACCTCTTGTTATTCCCAAAAGCAAGAGTAATTACCTACTTTATGCTCGTATCTAAAAAAGTATGTTTTCTTTAGGTAGGATTAGAAATAAGCCGTTTTAGACGACATGTATGAACATCAAATATGTTAAAAAGGGCGGTTAACAAATTTAGTTATATAGGGTAACTTTGAAAGGATCTTTCAAATTTTAATATAAGGGCTTAAATGGTAATAAATGTTATTGCCAAATTGTAATATTCAGTTTTGTAAACGTTCATTTAAAACAGTCCGCAAAAATGCTTTACTTGTTGTCACGCTATGTCGTACCTGGTGCGAGTCGTGACGTAACTAACCTGCGAATGCAACTGCAGTCAGTCGGTGGGAACCAGTTTTATGCTTTGTTTACGTTATGACCATGCGTTTTGAATGTTGTGTCGGATAAAAAATATATATTTTTTTTAATTTTTAGTTTTTTCATAGATCGAAATTGATATCAATTCTGAACGGTGTCTCAAAATTTGGCTGGTGTTTTAGCCGTATATCAAGTTTCTTTTACTCTTTAAACTAGAAAATGACAATGGTGAGCATTCTCATAATTTGACTGCCTTGGTCGAGGGGTTAGCGTACATGCCTATCTTCACTGACCAAACACGAGGCTCGGGTTTGATTTCCAGCGGGGGCCGGCATTTGTGTGATGAACATTTAGATGTCTGCATTTCTTTTTTTTTTATTTGGACGAGCAGCACCCAGACATAGAAATGTTTGTAAGTATTTCAATGTATTATTATCGTTGATTAGCACCCACAACTCAGTCGCATAATTTGCTGACTTTGGGGTTAGATTCAATTTGTGTGATTTGTCCAGGAACATTTAATTATTTTGTTTATCATTATTATTAAGTTGTAAAGAAGTTTCAGAATGTATGAATGTTTGCCAGGGTGTCGGTGATAAAAATACTTACATGTACAAGTCCGCGCATTAGAGATGATGGCCGTAGTATTCCGCAGGGTAGTGCGCGTAGCCCTGGTGGAAGGCGGGATCCGTGGGCGGCCTGTGCATCATTTGCTGTCCATCCATCATGTACCCCATCGTCGCCTCTGGACTATACGCGCCGCTCGGACCCGCATGCGGGAAAACTGCAGGATAAAATACTGAACGGTTAATGAGGTCTGCTGTTGACGTTGATATGAAAGACTGCTCATGGATAAATGATTTCTCGTCATGGTATCCTAAGGCAAATATCATGATCTAAAAGTTTGATTTCGTAAAAATGATTATATCCTCTTTTACGAAGTCAATCCTGATACGTTTCTGTCGACCTAAGCAAAGGGGAAACCTGTTTTAAAAACAATATATTGAAGATTTCTGCTCTGCTTTAAGTCTCGTAATAGACATTTTTTGTAAAGTTTACACAGAATAATTAAAAAAACTCTTACGTCATTACTAACGATCACACTCAGAGACGTCAATTAATATTTAATCTAGCAATAAGTCACAATTTTGTATTCAAAATGATCGATTAACAAAAACTTTTAATCGGTCATTTTAATTTATTTAAGCAACTATAATTATTGACGTCTGACTGCAGCCGTTAAAGGTAAGATTAAAACACATTTTGAAAATGTTCTAAATCTTTACTGTGGCTAATCACTACTGTGCCTATAGACTCCATAGATGTTGTAAATGCGCTAGGGTCTTGAGGCCGGGGTGTTAGGCCAATGGTGAGGTAGTCTACCAGCTGCCTACCTCACCCTACCATTACCCTACGCTTCGGACATGAACATAACACTGTGGCAGCAAGAATAGGTAAGACGGTGTATTCCTACCCAAGCAAGTTTCTAACCCGGACCAACGTGGGGGAAATCTAAATTTGATAATTAAGATTGATACTAATTTCGAATATACAAAAGACAGAAAATGTTTTAAGAATTCATAATTAAATTTGAAATTGTAAGAAAAATTTGCAGATGAGGAAGTATGTGAAAATATTTGTTGAGGTTCGATTTTTATGTACTCATAATAATTATGTACATGTCACACACATTTAAATATATACATTATACAATCAAGAACCTAAATTCGTGCATGTTCCTATTTTGTTTGTAGCACAATCTTAACTTTACAACAAACATACGTGAATGTAATAAAGTAACCACATTATTACATAGATAGAAAGTCTTGACAAAAAACGAATTGACGATAAGAGAAAGTAATAACTGCCATGTTAAGTTACCGTCTTTTTGAAGTTTTGTTGACGGGGCGAAAAAAATAATGTCAATTGTCGAACTAGACGTTCGAACTCGCTCAATTTTACCACAAAACTGTTATGCCTTCCGGTGGCAATATATCGATGGGGATTATCAATCGTGAACTAATGGTGTTCGTCCATTATTGACGCCGATTTCCGTCTTCCTCGTGGGGCCTTTATGGTAGCACGCGTCATTACTTTGAGAGTTTGGGACAAACACCGAAACGGGCTAATGTTATGTATGAACTTTTATAGATTGTCTGTGGCTAGAATCTTGGATGCCTTATCTATCAGTAGTTTGTGTTTATTTCTGTTAATGCTACAATAATTTGATTATTATTTGATCATATTATAGTTGGTTGAATGAGTAGTAAATACCCGTAATAACAATAGTCAAGTTTTAAGTTTAATATTTGACAGATACAGCAAAGATTAATTATTTATATATCGTTTACATAAATTATTTTCGTTATGAACGGAATATACAGCATTCGAATAGTACCCGAACTTTAAATTTTTATCAGCGGCTGACTAATAGTAAGAAGCCATGCTATTTTTCTAAAAAATGTAAGCACTAAACATTAGATTCCATTGCTTTCTCACAGTAACATTAAAATAAAAATAAAAAAAACTTAATGAAGGCAATTTAAAATTCAAACAGGGCATTCGATTCCAAAGCTGTAAATAAATAGTTTTCATCTTTTTCAGACACGCGAATGTTCGTTACAAGTACTTATTAATTTTAATAAATATGGTTCCGTTCCGTTGGCGTTGGTTAGTTCCGGATCCATTTCTCATAAATATTCAGTGGTTTTTGTTTTTTTATTTGTAAGCAAGCATTAGTTGACTTTAAGCGCAAACCGGCGAGAATTTTAATGTGCTGTTACTTGTTTGTATATAATATATCTGTGACAGTTGCATTGCATATTGAGTAAAATTATATATGTATGTATTAGTTTGATTCATATGTTATATGTTAATTTTCATATGTTAATTTTATTTTTTTAATAAATCTAAAGTTACTAGAAATCGGTGAAATAGGTCTACCATAAAAATATTATTCTAAAGGAATACGTTATTAATATAATGATGTACTACACCATATTATGGGTATTGAAGATTGCGTAAAGTGCAAACACTAAGTAAGATAAGTGGTCCTTGAATTTTTTAAGTCCAATCGTGAGGTATATTTAGTTTTGTCCTTAGAATGATGATGTGGAAAGTCTTAATCTATATCAATGCTTGCCACTATAGTGTTCCTGTTTGGGGTAGAGAAGATGTTGCATTTACGCAATCTTTTAGGGTGCTTGTTAGGTGACATATATATTACCACCGGGAAATCCATTTGCTTGGTGCCTTTCCTGTTACATAAAAAAAACTATAAGTACACCTTGCCTCCCAATATCATAAAAAACATGCGATTCAAGAGACTTACACAGTCATTTGGTAAAATAAGGGAACATAAAAGAAATAATCCTTGGTAAGTGAGCCTTACTTCCTGCGCTCCTCGATTGAGAGGAACAGGAAATAATAACAGGTCCCCTAGAACTGTGCGAGGTACCAGGAAACTATGATTTAGTAAGCGGTTGTCTAGTGAGTCTAGTCTATGACTTGAGCACCGTACTTGGACTTTTTTTTACTATCTTCCGTTTCAACAAGATGATCATAATATAATATAAAACGGAGAGAATGGTGATGGTAGTGACGCACTGAAAATAAATCACCGCTGTCTGTGGAAATTTTAAATGGAAAATAGAAAAATTGTGAAATGGAATTCTTATTTTGAAATTATCGTAAATTATAAAAAGTTGAATTTATTGCGATAATTGTCGTAATAAAACCGTTGTGGCTTAAAAATTGAATTTGTAATGATTTTGTTTTCTATTTCAAAGTAATAAACAGAATGGCTCCCGAGTTTCTTTCGTCCATTGTCTTAATAACGGCGATAGAGTTTTGGCGGCGGTGTTGCACTCTAAAACATTCAGTGCATAAACCGGGGGCAAAATTCTAAATTCCCGGCGGATGCCGCCAAGTTTGCCGACGACGGAAAATGGAAGGCGGGGGTGCAAAATTGTTTTGGCAATCGGCTGAAGAAAATGGCTACCGCATTTCCTGTGGTCAAGCCGAGCCAACAGCTTTTCCAATACGTTTATGTATTCCTGGTGCGTATCTTTACAACACTATATATTCCTTTTTTTCTCGGCCATTGCATTAGTAATATGTTTTTCGTGTCACCGTACACAGCCAAAGAAAATGGCTAGCTTTTTACTTAGGATAAATTGCATAGCCTTTTATGTATACAGTTTAATTAATTGAAGGGTTGAGTTCAAAAATGGTTTAACTAACAAATACGTTATTTGATGAAAATAAATTTTAAATATTGGGAACATTATTTTCAATTCTGCTAAAGAAAATCACCACAAATAGGGCGCTTGTTAAAAGTTAAAAGAGTTTTTGGCGATATAATCCATTTTATACTTGAACTGAGATAATTATGAAATTTTATGTAGGTTTAATCAACCTTCAATCTTTTTTGTACTAGCGATCTTGACGTCTGTGTCAGAAAAACCGTTTTTAGACTAAATATCTTGAGATAAAATGCGATTCTTTTTATTTTGAAAGGGGCATTAGGTAGATTATTTCTTTCTGAATCCAACGATACCAATAACAAATTTTTGAACCATTTTCGAACTCAACCCTTTAATTGTGAACATATATATTTTTCAGTGTATAATATAATTGTACACAGGAGTGTTCTATTTAATCTTGGATGCCAAAAAAGTAAGAGGTTCTCAATTCGACTTAATGATTTATCTCGTCAATGATGAGTTTGTTCCCCGTATTGGTCCGGGCTACTTTGCAGAATAGACCATATTCTGCTTTCCTGTCAAGTAGCTCGTAAAAGTCGAGCATAGGATTATCGTCACTAACACTGCGACATCTGACTAGGTCGTGAAGTTTCGTAGCGACTCGCCCGGATTGGTACCACCGCCTTACCTATTCCTTTCGCTATAAAGTCAGTTGGCGTGCTCCGGTTCGGAGGATAAGGTAACCGGTAAACCTACTTTTGCTCGAGGTTTGACATCCTGGCTTCATGTTGACAACGCACCATTACTACCTTTGGTGTCTCTAGGTGACATGAATTTCTTATCATCAGATAAGCCGTCTGCTTGTTTTCCTTCCAATTTCAGCAGTATTAAGGTATAAATAAAAAAAAGTGGGATTATTATAAAATTTAAGTGGGATATTATTTACAATACTAACTGTCCCGGCGAACTTCGTTTTACCCGTTCAGTTTGTATGGGAAAAGTTAAAAAGTTGCTTTCCCTAGTTTCCTCGCAGTTTTTTCCTTTTTCTTATCTTTTAAAACTTCCCTGGACTTGAACAAATAATTCAAAATCAAAATTAGCCAAATAGGTTCAGTTATTTTCGAGTTTTAGCGAGACTAGCAATTTAGTTTTACATATATGGAATATGTATATTACGAGTCCTACCAATGACTTGCATTTTGTTTTACGATAGTACATTAAAGTCATTTGCAGGCATGTCAGAGATTATTACTTATTTTCTTTGCCTTGATAAAACGAACCATAGACAAATTATAACGAAAGATTATAGTGGTAGTATTTACCGTAGTAGTACCGAGATAAACCGGCAAATATTAGCTATTAATACTTGTTAAATCGGTATACAATTACAGTAAAACATTCTCGAAGTTGCCAGAAAAAGAGTCTGAATGTCTAAATTCTTAAAAATTAATAATAAAAAATGGAGTTTCACTAGGCGCCGAGGATATAAAGTTTATAAACAATGGGCTCTTAAAAGAAAGACAAAATAAAGTGACTCCAGTAGTAAATCTGACGTCAGGTGTAACATTTTACGTTTTTAATAAACTACAGACCGTCAGGTTAATCTCCGTGAAAAGCCGAATAAACGATTGGTCGGAAATGGAGGATAGTACGAATTGTAATTTACAGACTCGCAGCGTAATGGCGACGCATCGAAGAGCAATTTATGCCCTTATAATAAATTCATTAGCTGGCCAGAGCGGATAGCACGGGCACTATCGATATCCGCCATCGACAACTTTACCATTGGTACTTTCGATTATACATTCGATTATTACGTCTCAATATCTAATTGAAAAAATCCAATCATTATTTTTATAATTTAATTATTGACATAAGTTTAATTAATCACTATAAATATATAAATTGGTAAAAGTAATATTAATCATACATGTACAGATATTTATGTACCACATGAATGGCGAGATGGGTGATTGTACAGGTTAATCGTAAATTACAACCTAATGTATGTATCACATTTCATCAATAAACTTAGTTGTATTTGTAATATAGAAACTAGATACTATCAGTAAGTCTTTATTGCAAGTTCGTTTGGTATAGGGCTTCACCTAGTCAAGGGATAACTGATTTATTTTTCAATATAAGGAAGCCCAACGCAAACGAATGTCTTGATGGTAAAAACTCACACCTCGTTTAGACAGCAAAAATTACAATGGTAAAACCGAAAAAGTAAACTTAAGCCCTTTTCGAAAGCAACTTTTCCAGCCATTCAAATCGAACGAAATGGTGTTATGATTTTAAGTTTCATTACATATACACTTTATAAATGCCCGCTATAAATAAAAAAATACAATTATGCTACAAAAATCTCGTTAGCTTGGACTCGATCTTTTCGATATCGACAAGAGTTCTTGGTACCCGACCACCTCCGACAATGTTGTGGGGATATTTGGAGACAGGAGTTGGCTTCTGACATTCAGGGTACATGTACTAATGCTTTTAAAAGGTCGAAATAATTTAAATGAATTTATGTTCCATTGTTACGGATATACTGAATTCGACTAACTACTCGACTTCGATAAGTTTTCTTGGTAGTTTGTACGTAGTAGGCGATCTCTGACAATATTGCAGGGACAGCTGGAGGACGGCACTGGCTTCTGACATGGTTGTACTAATGCTTTGAAAAGGTCGAACGTTTGGAACGTTTGATTTGGTTGAAGGTTTCTACGTACGTAAAACTATGTCATTAATACAAGCCCTTAAAAATGTTCGAGTGCGTCCTATTATTAATAACAATTGTTATTTTGAGAACATCTTTAGCTAAAATGCCTATTGTATAATTGTTTGTATAAAATGTCGAATTTTGTAATAAATGTAAATAATTAATTAATGTACACAAATGTTAAAATATTTGCACACATCAATGTAGTAAAACATGTCTGCATGATTATATACTTTTATTAATTTTTTTAACACCCGAGTTTTGCTAATAAATAAATTTCATGAAAGACAAAGTTTTTCATAAGTTTCTATGTTTATACATATTAATATCTTAAAGCTAATTCCCTTGTGGGGTAGGCAGGGGAAATCGAATGGCAAGTGTCACGATCCTGGCAAGTTTATTGTTCAATTATAATACTAACGTAAACTTTAAAACCTTTTTATCATTTCTATTCAGCCTGCTATGCGGTTGTCATGTGACAAACAAGATTTTTTTTAAATAAAACTGAGTATCTTCAAGGAAAGAGGAAATACTTCTTTTTAACTTCCATAGATGATTCCTTCTTCACTTTGCATCAGGTGGGTTAAGCTTCATTATGCCAAACTATTATATAGAAAGAAGATATATTTTATTAATTCTTTTAGCTTTTATTTAAAAGATTCTAGCCTTAAATTGAATGTAACAACTAAGTCTATTGTGGTGTGAATAAAGATATGGGCATAGGAATTTTATTTACCTTTGAGTATCTTCACGCCCATATCCCGAAGGGGTAGGCAGAGGCAAAACTAGAGCACCCACGATAAGCCAATTATACATTTTCTAATTTTATTGTTAACCGACCCGGGAATCGAATCTGGAACCTCAAGAAGTCAAGTCCGACGCTGGACCGCTAGGCCAAAGAGGCGACTAAACTTATTTATCTTCGAAATAGAAATTCTATTCATCGAAAAAAAAACTAATTTTGAAAATCGTTCCCGCAATAAATATATACAGGAATTACTTTGCGAGATATAAATTAGCAATAAACATCCGCATCAAGGTTGTGTCGTCAACAATGAAATAAAACGAATGACCGATTCCATTTTTACTTTGTAATTGTAGCAGTCCATAAAACGAACCGGGGGCAAAAATTCCTCCGGGGAAAGGAAAAAAAGGACGTCGCAAAAAGGGCTTACTCTTGCGAACGGAACGCAAGAAGGGTAAAAAGAATAATGTCCGAATCCGTTGACCCGTCCCGAGCGATCCATCACTCGCCCCCGCCGACAATCGCCTCTACCCTATCTAGATGTGTGGGTTCTTGCCTATTTGGGGATTAGATCGCTTTTGTCTGTTTTTCTGGTGATATCTTTGATGAAATTCTAATAAAACATTCCTTTTTATACGCTGTTCACTAAATTGTAGTGTTATAAATTAATCTATATACATAAAAACTAGCTGTACCCGCGAACTTCGTTACGCCTAACATCGAAAGCTAATAATAATAGTTTATATGGGAAACATTGATATTATGTTTTTTACAATTCTCGAAGTATTTTTTTATTTTTTATGTATTTTAAACTTTATCTGTATGTTAATGGATTTTACTGGGTAATTAAAGAAAGTACGTTTGCTACTTCCACATGTACTTGTACTTCTACTTATACGTGCATACAATTATTGCAGTATTAGATAAGATAATTATTGTAATATTTTCGCCTGTGTTTTAGCAATCCGGTGTTGCACTTGACTTCAAAAAGATCGGGTTCGATTCTCGGACCAGACAACAAAAAAATTTGTTTTTTTTTAATTTTATAATAGTATCAAAATCGACCAGGATATGTGCCAGGTTGGCGATAGGCTTGCCACCTATCACAACGCGAACTTGACTTCGTGAATTGTGACCTTCAGCTGATAGTGGGTGCCCTGGTTGTACTTCAGCCTACCTATTAGGGGATACTGGCGTGAAAATACTTCTTTACGTATTATTGTAATATTTTTACGAACAACTGCCTGTTCTTTTTCTTTTTTTATGACATTGGAAGGCAAACAAGCAGACGGATTTCCAGATGGTAAGAAATTCACGCCGCCTAAAGACACCAAAGGTGGTAACGGTGCGTTGCCAACCTGAAGCCGGGATGCTAGACGTCGAGAAAAAGTAAGTTTACCAGCTACCTTACCTTCCAAACCGGTACACGTCATACTCGATAATTGAAACACATTATATTTAATATTTTCAGAAGACGCCATCGTGTTACTAACTCTTTGCCTGTTTTGGAGATATCCATGAGCAGTGGTTACTATTTTTTTATTTTAGCCTACTAGCCCATTTGTCAGTTTTTTTAAGGCGAACAAACAGTCGGAACGGAATTGTAAGCCATTTGGACACAGAGCTTTAACATTTTAATTGTATTGAAAGTTTTCTGAATATAGGACACAAACCTGGGACACAATATAAACACAGCTACCAGTATCCCCATGTAGTAATCGACTGATTTGTACGTTCGTGTTGCAACAATGTTGCTTAGACAGCTGGAGAAAAGAATTGCCTTTTGACATGCAGGACGAAATTATGAGGGTTCCAGTGTTGCCATTTTGGCTAAGGAAAGAATATTGATATATCAACAAACGAAATATATTAAGACAAAAATTTGATTTTAAAAGTAATCACTACAAAGCAAATATGAAATACATTATGTTAAATAGACTAAAAAACCTTTAACTCTCCTCTTTTTAGGCTCTGATCTAAAGTTGTCAAGTCAAACTCCTTTAAATGCCAGTAAAAATTCCTGTAAATCTGAAAATCGCTTATAAATGTAACTTAACTGTAGTTATGACCGCCTCTATGGTGGAGTGGCTAGTGTAAATACACCGACGAACCGCGAGGCTCGGGTTCGATTCGGACGCGGGCAGGCATTTGTGTGATAAACATCTATGTCTGCATTACCGACTCTGGGTGTTTATGAAACTTATTCTGGTATCTATTTAAATATTTCTATGTATTAGTATCGTTGACTAACACCCATAACACAAGTATATATTTTCCTTACTTTGGGGTTAAATTCAATTTGTGTAACTTGTCCAAGGAAGTTTATTTATAATAATAATAAAAAAAAGTTATTAACGACGTATAGAAAATAGGCAAGTGTCACCGATTCATATTCTTTACAAATATTACCTACAATATACAAAGTCGTATGATTTTGTTGAATCTGACATGTTTCGATTTTCCTAGAAGCAAACCCAAGTAAAACGAAGTCGGAGAAGATTAACATAATAATAATTAATGTTTTGGATTCAGTTACAGTAACTGTATGTTACGACTATGTATTTATGCAAATTCAAACATAACTTTTATTACTTTTTTATTTTTATTAATATTATTACACGTGTTTCACAATCTACTTATATATTTTCATTATGACGGAATATTTATTACTGGCCTTTGCGGAAAAGCGTATAACGTACTGTTATATTTATTTTACAACATTTTTGTATGTTAATTGCCTTTTTGTTGTACCAAAGTTCTCTTTGACAAGCTTCTGCTTGTCAAAATCAGATGCCCGCTGTTTAAGTTGTTTTTTATTGGCTTTTCAAATAGTGAAACTTTGTTAGCTTGGTTTTTATTTTCACGGGACTTTTATTTTTCATATTTTGCCGGTGTATATTATATTATCATCATCATCCTAGCGTTTGTTCCGGGTGTTACTCATGTTTAAACGAGGGAACCTAAAGTCCAACTTGTAATTGTTAAAATGTGTTAAATGTAAATTTAATGAAAAGGGTTATTATAACATTGCTGAATATTTAGCTGATAAGACCGCTTGGGATTAATTGCTTCTCATGTCAATCTCTTTTAATTAATATAATGTATCATTACATTACATTAACATTATTATTTAATTTGAAATATGTTTATTTCAAATTTATAAAACTTTAAACAGCGCCTCTACTGGTAACTATGACAACTAAATTTCAGTCCAAAAGCACAAATTACCGAATTTTATCTACAGCAACCATGGCAAATGCTCAGATAATGTTACGAATCGTGGATATCTGTATATCTATTACTAGATCGCTTCTGTGGTCTAATGCGAGCGATCTGGTGTTGGATTTGACTTTATGAGGTTCCAGGTTCGTATCCCGGGTCGGGCAAGAAAAAAAATGCTTTTTTTAAATTTTCTAATAAGAAAAGTCAACGTTGCCTGGTTGGCGACAGGCTTGCAAGCTATCACATTATGGGACTTAGTTTCTTTGACTATTCGTGGGTGCCCTGATTGTACCTCTGCCTAACACTTTGAGAATTCAGGCGTGAAGATACTCTTTTTTACTACAAGCTGGCCGCGGCTACGCTTATATATTAAAGTTAATTAGCTTTACCCCAGGAACCTTTTAAATAAAGTACTCTCAAAAATCTCACAAAAATAGGTATTATACTTATAATGAAACAAGGATAAAATAAACAAACGAACAAACAAACACATTTCGCATTTATATGAACACTGAAATATGGAATTTTTTAATCCATGAGACTGTTTAAAAATGTATGCAGATGCGTTGATAGCTTTTATCTTATTGTCCCACGTCCGTAGAATTGGTTTAGGTAGCGGTCAGTAAAAGCCGGGGACCCTGGGGAGTGGGCAGGTATTCAAGTGCATGCTGCATACTGTATGAAGGCGGTCAGCAAACTCAATTGTGGACTTCAAAGTCGTTTGTAGCGACGAATTTCAATGGACGTACGTGTTCTATTGATCAGACCAATATGTTGGACGTGCTAGACTGCTGACATTATTGGTGTTAGACTATTACAGTTGAAAGCTGCAAGTTTAAGCAAATATTCTCACTTTGTGCCCAATTTTATCAGTAAAAATATTCAAATTATTGCATATTAATTTTTTTTAATTTTTAAACTTTTTAACAGACAGAATCAACTGAAAAATATTATTTGTTTATTTACCAATTCTAAGACTTTGTTTTATTTTGAAACATATGTGGTGTTGCTAGCAATAATTAATTCAATACGAATAAAATATTATAAGTTAGGAGTACATAAAAATACGCAAGTATGGACTTTGTAGATAAACAGCACCCGTAGCTCAAGCACATGACGTTATTTTCTTACTTTGGGGCTAGATTCAACTTGTGTATTTATTTGGTCAAGGTTATCTGTAATTATTATTTTAAGGCTATAAAAAAGAGTGAAAATATGGTCTGTAGTCTTTTTTTTCTATTTTCCAAAAATAAAATGTGTCCAAATAAATAACAAATTTGTCAAAATACAATAAAAATATTCGTATAAGAAAAATGTTACCTGCTCTATTCGACTGGTCGATCATTGGTTGTACTATCCTACGTCTCGCATTGATAAACCTGGGAACAAAAATTACAATTGTTAATGTTTTATAGTGAAACATGAACCCATGGCGGTCCAAACGGCCATATAGAAAATAATTTACATAATTCAAATATTTATCATTGTAGAAACGTTGAAAATACTAATTTTTCTAATTCTAATTCTATTCTTGTAAGGTAAGTATATAAATTTATTTGAAAATATAAATTACACGTATATGTTTTTACAGACCATAACTTATGAGATAATGGTAAGTACCCAAGTAACTACTTATTGTTTTAAGAAGTACAAATAGGTGTGACGGATCGCAACTAAGAAGGTAATTTGATTAAGAAATCTTCATCATAATCACGTAGCTTAATTCTAGTATGTAATTTGTTTATCTATATATTTGTAGTAATATATACGATGGGTTATGTTTACACAAAACATATTTTAATTTATATGTTTATCGGTCAATTAAAAAACGTATTACACGTTAGTGTTACGCTAGGGTAATGAAAGAAGGGCTAGCTTGTATTAAATTAGATATATATATAAACTTTTATGAAATAAATATAAAAGTACATATTTCTAGACAAATTAAGTTAGTGGTCTCCCGAATCAACATTATAAAAATAATGAAATAATTTAATAAATAACAAATTAAATTCATTGAACAGTGACCTCTGAAATTGAAACTCAATTTTAATGATTTAATTTGGAAGTTGGTGATGCCAGCGCGTAAATACCTAGTAGACCTTGCCTTTATAGACTACAGGCACATGCCAAAAATAGATGGGTCCTATGAAACATCAGGTGACGTATACAGCACGATATAAGACCATAAAATAATAAGTTTCAGCACTATGCCGTCATCTGTAAGCTGGCCAACTGAGTGCAGGTGAGAATTCAAAAGTGCAGGTAAAATAAGTCTTTTTTGGTCATTTATTTTTGTACAGCATTGGATTATAAGCCATACTGTAACAGTATGGAAGTGATGCCGTACAAGAATCAAGTGATTAAAAAATTTCATTAAAAAAATACCGGATTTCTTCTGGCACACCATTTTGTACACACGCTGTCTTATTATTTGTCATGGTCCTATCAACGATAGCAATTCCTGTCTGAGCCTGTAGTCTATAAGTATTGGATTCAAAAAGCTACATCAGAAAATGTTAGAACTAGGAGCAAACATAAAAGAGCAATATTGTTAGTTGCAAAATACCAGGAATTCATGGATGAGGAAGAGCGCCGCTTTTGAAGCAATTACTTGGCGTACGAACGAACTGAATAAGTAACGGGCGCGGATGCATTCCCAAATTAACTGTCACTATGAATTGCGTTCACAGCAACCCTACGAATTGGTTTGTGATTCGATTTGCTTTTCACGCGATATTCTCAAAATAATCCATAATTTTGATATTATAAAAATGAACAATTTTTGTTCTGGGTATTTTTTTATTGTCTTAAATATGGTAGCTACGTTAGTTTGGTAGGTACAGCATTTATTCTTTTATAATAAGCTCTACAAAGTCTCTCAAAATCTATATAAAAGAAAGTCATGACGAGAACCAATTTAATTGAAAATTAATAGTAATTAATGAATCTTTTTATCCCGTTCCACTGCGAGAAAATTAGGAAAAGCAACATTTTAATTTTTCCCATCCAAACTAAATGGATTGAACGAAGTTTCCCGGAACAGCTAGTATAGTATATGGAATAGTGATTAACTCTAACCTCACTTAATCTTCTATGTTACAGTGTATACATCCAGCAACTTTCACTTAGTGACAGCATCTCCAAACATAAATGACATTAATATACTAAATTAAAAACTAAACATTTGATTTTACCATTACATGAGTACGTAGTGACTTTATCTTATAGTTTTTATCTTATAATTCTTATAATTTATCTTTTTTACCTTAAAAGGATAGTAACTATATGGTGTAGTTTATTTCTTCATTATAATCTTATTGTATTTATTGAAGCATTATTTTTCCCGTTTTCACTAACACTAGATAACACAACAAAAAAACGAATTAGCAAAACTGATTCGTCCCATTAGGCGTAATGCAATGACCATACAAAATGGGGATTCATTTTTATACATATAGATTTAGATTTTCAAAATGTTATTAAAAGCACAAACAAATCTTTTACTTCCACTTCTTAAAGCCATAGTAGATTAGGCAGGTAAATCAACGAACGAGCTTAACAGTCCAGCCGTAGAACGGCAATGCACTTTACCATCACTGTACAATCTGTTATTATTCTATTTATTGGAATTTTAGGTGACGTGTATAGCTTTCCGTCAGGAAGTCCATCTGCTTGTTTACCTTCTAATATTCTAAAAAAATCAATTTTCAATATTTTTTAAGCAATTTTTGTTAAGTTTTCCAGAATATTAATTCTTCGAAAACTCTCGAGCCCAGAATAAATTCTGAAATAAAAAAAACCTATTACATTAATCACGTCTGCTATACATTCGAATTTGTTCAATCCAAACTGTTTGGTCTGTTAAAGCTACATTTGGCTTCACTTCTAAAGGCTTTTTAAACGGGCATCAGAAGTTAAGTGTAGAGGTCGATAGTAATACATTAGAAATGGCGCAGAAGGGTTGTCCCTTGCAGGGACGTAATTACAACGAAACATGGCTAACGTCCGATGCGACTAATGTATTGTTAATATAAAGATTAGTTCATTAACTCTTCATCCACCGGGTCCGGTCTCTCGCACCCCAGCGGTCCACTGGGAGAGGGAAATCGCAAGTTTTACGGCGCAACATGGGGGCAATTCCTTGTATTAATTTTGACAATCCAAATTGTTATTGCTGTGTTTCTGTTGCAATATGTTTCACTGACGGCTTGATAATGATTTATTGTGCCAATTTACTAATCGTTGCATCACTTTATTGTGACATAAAGCTGTAATTTTCATATTTTAATGGTGTGCAAAATATTGACTTACAAATATATATATATACATATATATATATATAAGAAAATAGATCGAATATAAGATTATGCTTGGTTTTTTTAAAGAATAGGAGGCAAACGATTCACGTTACAAAATGCTCTTCGCCATCCACGATTAGCAGTAGCACAAGGTCTCACAATTTCGTTTTCGTACTTTTAAAATGAGTAAGGTCTTTTCTTGAAGGTTTCCAAGTCGTAATGTTTCGGAAAAACTGCCGGTGATACTGATTCCATAATGATGTGGTGATAAACAAAAAATGTCATCGGAATCATACACTGGTACACAGGACTGACTGCAGTTAGTGTCAAAACAGATCTATGATTGACTAGCTATATAAGGTTGTACTCTAATATAAGTAAGTTTAAGTAAGTCTGTCAACAGATCGGATTTGATATATTCCATCTTGTTTCAGTAAAGTTTATCACATTAATTAAAAATGGTACTACAGACCTATGGTCTTGGGTTTTTGTTATACACCAACTCGATTATAAAGTAATTACTAACTGCCAATATTAATAATCAATCCTAATCCAAAATTCGCTGTCCAAGATTGATATTTTGATCCATTTTTATGTTATCGCTTGCCAATAATACATCTGTGGACAGAATAAATATGGCAATTAGGTAGAGGATAGGCCGGCAGATACGCAGCTATCTAGATTGATTGAAATCCATCTTTAGAGAAACATTATTAACATTGGCCGTAAATCTACACAACTTTTAATGTATTACATAAATTATATGCAAGCCTAACTCTTATAAAATAGCATACAAGACACACGTAACAAAGAAAGTTTTGTATATTGTTTCAAAAGTGACTGGAAAATATTTTATTACAAATAAAATCTAGGATGCATAACAGGCCGGTATCATAAGCGATATTACAATTGTCCAAACAAATATATTATGTCACTTCATGTAACAAAAACATGAATGATGTTTTGTCTACGTTCATGCTTATTGACATTTCATTACATACAAACCATTAAACGTAATACTAACAATGAAACGCTGCATCCAGACGCAATAATCCACGCGACACGATATTTGCATTTGTTTATGTGTATTATTTTATATTATACCGGACCCCAGATGACTGGGGTCTCATAAATCATAACACTCATCTGGATTTGTTAATACCACGCCGGCGGGCGTCCAACCCTTCGGATTTAAACGACGATGCGTAATACCTTGTCGCTATCGATGCTAAAAATGCACACATGCCGTGATTTATTTGTCCTTTATGCAAATGAGGCTAATTGTAATGAGGTTTTAGCGTTAAAGTGTCAAGCGCGGTGGGGTGAATAATGTCGGATGTCTTGCATCTGGGGCGATGAGATTTTTAAGAATAAAATAACTGTACAATCAGTTATAAAATCTAATGATTTGTATTAACATTGTTAAGAAAATAATAACTATTATTGTTTAGGATGCTTAGTAATTAACATTTTTATCTTAGTTTCGATAATGTCTATTGGTAAAGATTATAAAATTAAAGTACGACTAAACAATATTTTAAAATGTTTGATAAAAATAATTGTAGAGGTTACACACTTTTACAACTTTTTTCGTAAAGTAACTTTTTTTTAAAAAAAATAGTAGCGACAAGTGCAGTAGGGTTAGGAGCGGGAACATACTTATATTCACGCTCTTATCCCTAAAGGCGTAGATAGAGCTACAACCATGACATTCACGATTAGCCGAAGATGCTACGTCGCACAATGTAATTGATGATAAGTCTATCGCTTCCGGACACGCACCTTTACAATGTTTGAACTTAGTAACAAGCATCAAATTAGAATGATCACCAGTGCTTGAGCTCATGATATCCTGGTACAAATATCTATTATTATTATTACTATTATTGTGAGATTTTCTCCGGCTTTTCCCTAAATAGGAAAAGTTAAAGAGGCCATTTGATTCCAGAAACACGTCCAGCGGGCTGTTTGGACCGGCGCGGCGTCGAGGATGGGGGATTTGAAGGTGGTATTCTAATGCTAGCCGAACGATTGAGAAGTTTAATTTGTGTTGATACAAATACATGTTTAGTGAAATAACTGCATGAAAGAAAAATGTTTATTAATTATGAATTGTTAGACAGAAAGAATATATATTTTATTTTACAGGTATATTCTTGTTGTGCTTCTACGTTTTATGTGTACCTATTACACATTACAAAATGTGTAAAAGAACTGTACCTATCTGTAAGTACATTAAATATTGGGAAGGGGAAACTGGCATGTAAACCTAAAAATTACACGTATTTTTAATTTTTGGTAAGTATGTCCATCATCCATTTAAAGAAAAGTACTTGATCAATTTTCATCAAAATTTCATCAAAATATAGTGGTGTCACGTAATTCTAAATCTTTTTTGAGCCAGAGCATATTTAAAGCGGGTGTAGTTTTGTTCCTATTATATGTAAGAAGTTTCATAAATAGCAAAGTCTAAGAATAAACGAAGGAAGTCATCACATATGCTTATCGAATATCGATCCTGAACCTCGTCTGTTGGTGCCGATTGATGTACTGTGTAATTTTTTTCAACAATGAGGAAGTCAAGTCTTGTAAATTTTTGAAGTGAAACTATAATTTATTTATTAGTAATTATCGTGGTTGGAAAAAAATGTAGTGTAACATTTTTTCGTTACGCGTCACATTTTTCCGTTACGCGCCATCTTTGTTCTTATCCCTACCACGCGTGATTCGAAGTACACTTTCTCCAGCGGAGTAGGTATTGGCAATAAACTTTATTAAACTAATTTCTGTAAAGTTGCATATAGTAAATTATTTTTTTAAAAAATAACGTCATACAGAAGTTTCACTTATTACGAGTGTACGCTAGGACACGCACACATTTTTTTTCTCTACGCTGTCCTTATTATATTAGTTGATTTAATACTAGGAATCCCATCCGATCGAAACCGGTGATAAAGGAACCATAAGAAAAACTTAAGTAGAGAAATATTTTTTCCGCTCAGGAACCTTTTTTAGATTTTTACTCATATGGTTTAAGTCCAAAAGAGTGATTTACTTCAACAACTCTACAGATTTTCTTATTCTAAATAAAATACTACAAGACTTCGATAGGTTTCCTTATTCTGAAGATTGTATTACAAAAACAAGAAAACATACTCTAATAACGTTAATATATTGCGAAGCTTCAATTAGAATATTACGTAATTTTTAATCATAGTAAATCGTTTCGCAGGAGACGCAAATATTCCCGAAGAGCCTTAATTCTAAGACGGAGAATAAAATTTAATTTCGCCCAAAGTTTTTGGATTTTAATTACCTACAGCGAATTAAATAAGAGGGTGGTGGAATTCCTTAACAGAATTGTGAGAGTTTGGCTCGAGCTTTACAAATTTATTACGTTTTCGCATCTTATACAAATTTGCACCTTACAATAAATTGTATAGTTTATAATGTTTATACTTTGTGTATTTTAAGACATTGTATAAATGCGCCTGTTTGTTATAAGTTTTATCTACATTATTATCATAAAAAAAACAAAAAGTAATAAACAAAACTTTTATAATTTGTTTAGCAGCCTTACGTAATTTAGCTTAGACTCATTTTTATGAATATTAGTTTAGTAACAGTTAAAGATACAGACTATAAGATTCATACCTATGACAGGTGTATTTTATTGACGACATTAAGATAATAGGCATTTAAATAAATATATGATTATTATTTAAGGCGTCCAATTTCCAATGTGGCCATCTCCTCACTTTTTTATTATCATATTTTCAATACTGGCTATGTTTGGAAACGGTGGTAGATAGCGGTAGACAGGGTTAAATTTATTAACATTTTTAAAATTGTAAGTTATAATTTAAATTGTAATAAGAATAAAAATGTTTGTTGGATGAATATTAAAACATTGTGTATATAATTAAATTATAGTATTATAATAATCACTTTTATAAATATTGAAATGTTTGCACACCGCAATGTGGTAGAGTATGTTGGAAAGCTTAAATAATTTTGTTACAACTTCAACACGCATATTCCGCAAATAAATATATTTTCTTTCTTTCAATAGATACCCAAGAGGGAATATTACGATGCCAACAATCTGAGAGCGGGCTCGTGTCTAGAGTAGGCCTCGTGGAAAAGTAAGTTTACTGACTACCAATTTCTGAACCGGAACACGTTAACATCAAGTACTATATATGGTAAGGCGGTGGTATCAATCCGGGCGAGTGGTTGTTAAACTCTACCACCTAGTCAGATGTCACAGTGTTAGTGACAGTAATATGTTCGCCTTTTACTATCTGCCAAGTAGGAAAGCAGATGATCTATTTCAAGAAGGAGCTCAAAGCAACACAGTGTAAAAAAGTATTAAATTATTCTGACTTAGGTTTTAGTTTAAAAATCTTAAAAAAGGACGTTATCCATGAAAACTACATTTGAAATTGATACATGACAAAGCCGAATATTTAATAGTTAAATTTATATATTTCAACTTTTGTGGTTTTATAAAGTTTCAGAAATTTAGCTGAGGTATGAAGTTTTGATACAGAATAGCAAAATCAATGTTAATAAAAAATGTGAAGCTATTATGAAATGTTGAAAACCCAACAGAATATGTTGTTTATTAGCTTCTAAGCCAGTTCCGGCTCTTAACCAAAACAAATAGAGGTGGGTTGGGGTGGGTTGAGGTATCGGAGCAATAAATTCCGTTTTTCCTAATTAAGGTGTAATTCCGGGAGCATCCGCCCGGGCACGTCTCTTACTTTACTTGTCTCGCCTTTCCCTAGTTTATTAAATACTAGTAGTTTCACGCAGCTTCGGCTGCGTAACTTGGCTTCTACTTCACCGATTTTGATGAAACAAAACCAATGTCACTCAGAAATAATGTAGCATTCTAAAGCTGAAAGAATTTTTGAATCGAAGCCTGTTCGCTTCAAACAAACAAAAAATCAAACATTTCCTCTTTATAATATTAGTATAGAAGTGTAGATATAGACTATCATGGATTCGCTTTGACAACAAGAGATATGTTTGTCATGTTGAATTATTGTTTCCCTATTTCTTAAAAATCCTGAATTGATGTGGTAAATTCGAATATTACGAAAGTCTAATAACGGTTAAAAAGTGTTCAAAAATTAGAAATTTACATTTATTACGTACTATCATTAAGATGAGATAGGTTGCTGATTGCATCTAGTAGATGTGTACATTTGTATATTTAAGTCATAAAACGTAGACTTTACAAAATATATTTTTGTGACAACTTTATTTTGCAGTGGCTTTAAGTCCAAAATAATTATCAAGAGGTAATAAAATATTAAAAAAGGTAAGAAAAACAAAAATATTACCTTTAGACAGAATTTGAACTTGCACGCACCCTAAAGCGATGTTTACTTTCTTTAAAATTTAAGCACAGGGCAAGAGTTATAATAAAAAAGTCTGACGTAGCCAAATACGTTGGAGTTTTTGGATTACGAATGCATTCGGACATTTTCCGTATCAGTCCTCCAATTTTTCTATTGTCACTAAAATTAGATAAGTACTTGCCCAATTTCAGTTTAATCCTGGTTAGGTCAGGCTGATTAAGCTAAATTGTTATAAAACTCAATTTCGAGTTAGCCCTGACTGAGAAATCTAACACACAAACTAACAAATAATAATGGATGATACCTACTGCAAAGCAAAACAAATAAGAAGTAAATATAATAGCGATTGTACTAACCATAGACAAAACAATATCGATAGTATGTTAAGGAATTTGAAATTACTATTGAGAACTATAGACAAAAAATCTACAAACATTTAGAAAAACCTGGTAATGCTTTTTCTTTAACAGATAAAATGTAACAGATAAATTCTAGAATGAAGAAAAGATATGAATGAAGAAAACAATCAGCATAAAATAAAGAATAGCGTTTAATAAACAAATGACTGGAAAATATTTTTGCGACGGTATTGACCACAGATAAAACATCTGCGGGGGTGGGTATAATTCATTAATAGCTTCTTTTCCTCCGTCCGGTCGTGAGTTGCAAACTTCGCTTTTGGTAACTTATCGGTAGAGATTTGTAAAAAGTTTGGAAAGTGCTGATATCTTAGTTTTAAACAGACTGCAAAACATGTTTCTCAATTCGTTCTTATGAGTATACGTAAAAAAAAGTATCTTCACGCCCATATCCCCGAAGAGGTAGGTAGAGGCATATCTAGGGCACCCATGACTAGCCCAAGACACTAAGTCCCACAATGTGATAGGGGCAAGCCTATCGCCAACCGGACACATATCCAATCCCGAGCAACATTTTTTTATTAGAAAATTGGATAAACCACATTTCGTTTTGTTGCCCGACCTGGAATCGAACCCAGGACCTCATGAAGTCAAGTTCAACACCTGGACCGCTAGACCAGAGAGGCGAGAGTTATGAGTATGAGTCTCCATTCTGTTCACCTCATTCACATAATACGGAATACCGTTCGAAGATCGGGTTCGAAAAGCAACAGGGACTGCGATTTGTTAGATGAAGAATGTTACGCCTGGGTCTACTACTGAACAACTATTTCACTGAGTCTGAGTTTATTTGAATGATAAAATATCAAGCGATTAAACGAGTCAACTGATAGAAAGTGAAAAAAGTCACCATAACCCATGATTTTATAGTTAACTAGCTGACCCGGCAAACTTCGTACCGCCTTAGCGTAGTAATGATAGAATGATAGAAGAATAGTAGAAACTACTTTATTTTGTATAGCTGACCTATCTTACGTATGACTACCTATTCAATTTGAACTGCAAAATTAAATGTATATTTTTCAATATTTCTGAGAGATTTTCTTAATATTTTTTTTTTCCGTAAGAACCTTCTCCTAATAATGACAAATACAACAAAAAAAGAATTAATGAAATCGGTCCAGCCATTCATACGTGATGCCGTGACCAAGAAAAACGGGTTTCATTTTTATATATATAGATATAGATTACCACCTATGTAAAGAAAACATGTTATTAATAAACATAGAGTAGAGTACTCCAAAGTTTAAGTCGGCATTATGTCCTATCATTAATAATAACAACGTCAACTTAAATCTTGGAGCATTTCTATGTTTATTAATAAGGTATAAGTATGCTATAAATTAGAAATCATATGTACCTATATAGATTTGCTGATAATATGCTTTCTTTCAGTAAAATTAACTTAACACATGTTTCCAATATTTTAAGATATTTACACGGGATACTCAAGATTTAAGACAGTGGTTTATATAACTAGAATAAAAAATATCGGCTGATAAATGTAGTAAAAGTAAAAGTATACAAATTAAGATCTGAAAATGTAAACTTATATACCTAAATTGTGATTTAAAATACTTAAATCGAATTTATCTGTATAAAAAAAAAATCTCAAGTATCTAAAACATATGCTTTTTCCCAAATGATTTCCGAGTTTCTTGAGTTCGACGGAGTGAGATAAATTGATGTATTGATAAATTTAGATTACAAATAATAATTAATAGTTAAGCTTTTTAAAAGAAGTGGTTAATATAATGTACCCGCCAAAAACCAATACGTTACTTAAAATATTTCTCGATGATTTTAGGTAAATATTATCACGATTAATTAAATAAATGATAATATTTCATGGCTTGGATCACGTCCATATAATCGTTTGTGTCATAGTAATTTATTTGTGGTGATACTTCATAATTTATTAACTGTAAGTACACCTCGAAACAGTTCCTATTATATTTAGGTACTAGCTGTTTGTCGCGGTTTTACTTACGTTTGCATAGAAATGACCACGAGAGTAGATGTAGTTTGACAATGTAGTTCAAACATTGAGAACATGATTTAATCTCAAGCCTAATTTCAAATCGATTAAAACTCTTCATCTTATGGTATAAGTAGACATAATTTAAGCATACCTACTGAAAACTGCAAAACCCGAATTCGATTTTGATAAGAAACGACTGAAAGTTATT
This sequence comes from Calephelis nemesis, assembly GCA_002245505.1. Classification (NCBI taxonomy): domain Eukaryota; kingdom Metazoa; phylum Arthropoda; class Insecta; order Lepidoptera; family Riodinidae; genus Calephelis; species Calephelis nemesis. The sequence continues at coordinate 89,339 of NJDD01001048.1, forward strand.
ACGTATTGAATAGTACTAATAATATAGTAAGGTATTGAATAGAAATGGTAAACTAAAGCGTGGCGATATTCTTGTCTTTCCTTTTGTCTAAATTGCGGCGTTACCAGCAGATATTCTGTAGGTACATATATCTTAACATATAACAGATTTCTGTTACCTTTTAGAAATTGTATATAATACCTGACTTTACACCTTTCCTGTAATATACAATAAAATTCTAACATCTTCAAAGCTAGTGATCTATGTTTTCCTGCTTTTACGGAAAGGGTGAATAAATCGCGACCGTTACAAATACCGGAGATATCCCTTAATCCACTAAGGACATAAGGCTTTTCGATAACTGAAAATGAGCGAGCAAATCGGTAGCTACTTTATTTTTGATAAGAATGTTCGAAATAAAATACTAATAAAAATATAGATGCAAAGAGCTACGAAAGATAAAAACGAATCTCTTAATTGCTAATCGACTCTACAATAATACATGTATATCAAAGGTATTAAATATTATTTTTAAACTATAGCACGATCATCAATTGATTAGGAATCTAAAACGTTTCATACATCCAAAAAAATGGCCATAAATTCATTTTGTGAAGTTTTGTCCATAACATTTTGGCTCGAAAGAAGTTTAAATAAGCTGTAAAAGCAGCTGAAGACATGACCAACACCTATTAATTAAACTACCTAATATGATAAGTAGGCAATCTTCTAATGTTAAAAGAATTTTTTTTTAAATTAAAAGTAAAAGTGGAGATTTGAAATGCCTTAACCGTTATACATTGAACATAAAATAAAAAAAAATTAAAATAGTATCGAAATTCAGATTTTCATTTGTACTGTGAAGATAGGTTATATATAATATAAGTAAATAAAGCACAATATTTATATAGTGAAAAGCAAATAATGCAGTTAGGGATAACGCAAGATAAAATTCCGTTAGGCAATATTCCGGCGTCCACTCGTGATCCCCTGGTTATAATAATTTACTGGTCACACCTATAATTGCCTGATTTAGGGCACTTTCTATGCGTCGTCGCGATCGCTGGATTTCATGAAAAATATTTATCGTGTAGCCCAGGGCCACCACGGATTATAAGAATTTGTACGTGATACGCTCTCTTGTTTTCCCGTAATACATACGGGGGCACTAAATCAAAGAGATTTTATCGGACAATTCATTTCTACTAAGTAATGAAGTCTGCAAACAAATGAGATTGAACTTCTAGTATACGTTGCGATGCCAACTTCTAGTTATTTATTTATCTTGACATTTTATATGATCTTATTTTTTGTTTTAATCTAAAAGGTTATTTGTGTCTAAGCGTGTAATTGTCTTATTTCTTTGGATAGAGATTAGGAACCAGTTTCAAGTCTGGTTTCAGCTTTTGTTATTTTTTGTATACCTAAGTAAATAAGATTTGTAACCTTGCACTTTCGTTTCTTTAAAAAATAAAAACGAAAAATTATAATTATTGATATACCTACAACTCAGGCATGCACATATTTATTTTGCAAAGTTGTTTGCTTTTAAAGAAGAGAAACAGTCCTTAATTAAAATTTCAACGAAGGAAATAATGAGACTCGCTTTGTTTTTTTTTTCATCATGCACTCCGTACTCTTTAATTGCGTATATCCAAATCAGGAAAGATTTTATAATATCAAATATTGATTTTTCTTAATTCATATTAGGATGACAAGGCATCGAAGGAAATGGTATAGAGTGTTAATTTTAAGGAGAGCGCCTTAATCCGCTGGGTGCCTGGTATCCGGTGGAAGTAATTACAAGGGCGATATATCGTGACCCTAAGGCCCTTCGACCTTTACTCCTCATCACAGCGCAACACATGGCACCACACTAATTGTGAGGGTACTTCTACTGTTTTTATTCCCTACTTGGGGTTGCTGTTCATTTCAAAACTAAAATATAATTTAAGGATACTTATCCCATCATGTTAGAAAATGTTGCCAAAACTTACAGATGAAAATCGTACTTAAACGTATTATCTATGCTGTATTTCCTTGATTGCTCATTTGTCTATTTAGATTAGAATCAAATTACTTTACAACGCCGATAAGACCGCAGAGAAGAGCTGGTTACTTAATTAAAATGATTTTTTATGTTATTAGACAGCGATCATGCAATCGGCTCTCCTGACGGAAAGAGGTAACCGACAACCGTCGTTTTTAGATACCAGACGTTATTGATGCGTCACTATCTAATAGCTGTGATCTTAGGTCGGCCATTAGATCGGCTGTTACCCCACGCTCCTGTTCAAAAATCAACAATGACTAGCAATGATATGGCACCAGGAATAGGTAAGCCACTGGTATCAATCCAGGCGATATACTCGCACTATGCTACTCAATTAATATGACTGACTCCAGTAGACTCCGCGCAGTAATCCCGTTACCACCAGAGGACAATAGTATCATCACATACCGACGCCCTTAGTATGCAACGATAGCAGAAACTAATAAAACAAAAACATTTCTTAAATATACGGCCATGACACAAGCGTTTACGTATTCGCAATGCAAACAATTGATAAGAGAGAGCGGAATTTTAAAAAGTAGACGATTGGCTAGTATTTGTTGCAATCATGTGAGACAAGTAAACATTTGAAAAATAATGTAGGTGTGACTAAGTGGCGATATTTGTTAAGATTACAGAATATCTGATTTTGGAGTCATCGAGAGAAGAAACGGTCGTAGTTTTTCGTAATTATTGAATTTTGTACTTATATTTAGAGGAATAAGTCAATTTTAGTGCGATTTTGTGCAAATTCGTTCCGTGATGTATCGTATTTTTCCTAGTTGCAACTAAAATAGGCCACCACTTTACTTCAGATCCTGACATGACTTTCTCTAATGACGTTGGACTAATTTGGGTATATTTTTTTAACGTCAATACCTAAAACTAAAAAAAGAAAAGAAACAAAATATCATAGTTATGATGGGAATTTAAGACAGAGACAAGAAACTAAATAGGGATTTATTTTAAAAATGATTCATTTTTCCAAAAGAAGAAAGACTTAATATGTACATAAGCAATAACGAAATACCTAATCCAATAGATAGTATTAAATATCATGGGTGTTTATATTTGTATTATAGACGAGGATCGGATTTGATATAGAATTAGCGTGATAGTTATAAAATTTAATTTATCACTTAAATGTATTGGTATCGTTGATGAACGCGTGTACTTTGCGTACTTTAAAATTTACATCTATTCTTACGATTTCAAAGATTTTTTTTATTTTATTATTTAGTTTTTTGTTCGTGTTTCATTATTTTACTCTTAACTTTTTTTTGCCTACCTTGTTGGTCGAGGGGCTAGCGTAACATCCTTACTCCACCGATCAAACAGGAGGCTCGGGTTCGATTTAATTCTTTTTTATTTTGTTTCAGATATTTGTGTGATGAATATTTAAATGTCTGCGTTTTCGGTTATCAGTGTTTATGAAATTTATTTTGATATCGTTTAAGGTATATGTGTGTTGTATAATCGTTGACTACTACAAAAACCACAATTATGTAACTTGCTTACTTTGGGGTTAGATTCAATTTATGTAACTTGTCCTGGGATATTTATTTATTATTTCATATTTATTTATGGTTGGCTAGTCTTAAATATCCCAGGTTGTGACTTTGCCTATATTATAATAATATCTACGTAAGATATTAATAATATTACATTTATTGAATGTATTCGAAAGGATTTCGTAGCCACAAAAAGATAGGGTCGCGTATTCAGTAATGGTGGTAATAGGTCCCGACCCAGCGCCATATTGCGATGATTGTTTGACGAGTGTGCCAAATTTATTTCGTATTAAATATGGCCTGGCAAAGGGTTGAGGTGCGAAACGTTATTCGTTGGCAACAGATGCGAAAACATTGTTATAAACAAGACCCTAAATTAAGCATTTGAAATCAAACGACGTCTTTACTAAAATGGCAATAAATTCACCTTTTTAATCTACCGTGTTTATTTTTACTGTCATATTTTAGTTTTAGTTCAAATTTAATTTAGATCAGATACCTATTTGATAGAAATATTGTAAAAGGTATATTTACTTCTGTAATGATTTGCCCTAATTGAAAACCTCCGCTTTTCACCCTATTCCTGCCACATACACTGCTTAAGTCCAGTATAGCAATATATTTTCGTAAATTAAATTAATAATAATACTATTTAAAGTAATTTATATCGGAATATTATAAACGTAAAGCAAATATGGCAACCACTAATGAGTGCAACAGCAGCGCCATGCGGCTGTTGCGGCGGGCGCGCGAACTAATTTGTAGTTGATGGATTGCCCACTGACGCAAACCGTTGTCTTCCAACTACAACACTAATTGCTAAATCTAACTAACGTTATTAAACGATAAATAGTGTATATTCTGCCTCTAAAACATATAACGGGTATTTTGACATTTATAATAGCGGTACTTTTCATTGTTTCAAAAAACCGATAGCTTCACCAATTTAATAAGGAAAAACAATTTCTATTTTCCTACCAGTGAAAATAATGTTGCTTGATGATTATTTTCGGTTTGGTAACATTTTAACTTTTAATTGGATTATCCGTTAATTCCAATTAATTTCTAGTTTTAGATAAATACCCGGTTGTCGAAAGGCCCTTATAATGTAGTCTTGGTTGTCCTGGCGATAGGCCTTCGTGATACTTACTACACTTTAGCAGTTTTTGCTGTCCTGGTTGAACCTTTGCTAACATCTTCAAAGATACGGGCGTGAACATACTTTTTAAAGGCAATCAAAAGCATCCGAGAAAAAATGTATGCCACCTATAGGCTTGAAAGTCAAAGTTGATAAGTTCTTGCATAGGTAATTTACCATATCCTCCACACTAACACGACAACGGTGAGCATAATAATGGCAAATAAAAAAAAAGGATATTCACGCTCATATCCCTGTAGAGGTAGGCAAAAGCACAACCAGTGCACCCACGACTAGCCGAAGACACTAAGTCCCGCAATGTGATAGATTGCAAGCCTATCGCCAACCGGGCACATTTCCAATCCCAAACAAAGTTTTCTTTATTAGAAAATTGGAAAAAAACAATTTTCTTTTTGTTACCCGACCCGGGAATCGAACCCGGGACCTCATGCAGTCAAGCCCAACAACTGAACCGCTAGATCACAGAGGCGATGAAAAAGAATAAAACAGTTACATGTATACATATCTTTACGCCAAGCCCCGTAAGGGGTGGGCAGAAAGTATTGAGTTTCAAACACCACGATCCACACAGATCTGCCGGGTTTCATCTAAATTAACAATCCGTTTCGTACAAACAAGTCGTTTTTGCAGACTCTTGACACCAACCTCGGATAAAACCTGAGCGATTTAGTCGTGGAATGTGAATGAGACACATAGGTTGTCCCTGGGTAAGGCGACTGTCTTGCGAAACGACCATTAAGTAAAGGTTTCACTATTCCAAAGCAGATTGTACATACATGCCATAGATATATTACACAAGGATCATAATATCTGATCCATTTGACTCCAACAGCAATTAAGACATCGTTACATGTCTGCAATTAGTACACGCGAAAATATCATTAGTGTAGATTTATTGGCAGCGATAAAAAATGTTTCTAGTTTTAAAGACGCTATTTTTGTAAGCGATAGATCTTTCCGATGGACTGACTGACCATCCGAGATTTTTGAGCCAACAAAGTCAAAATTGACATTTTAAAAGGAAGTGGTTTTGTAGATGAAATAAGCAAGAATGCTTATAATCAGATTGTAATAATAAAAAAATTAAAACATATGTTTTATTTTGTAAAAGGATTTTTACTCACTTCACTATTATGGATATAGTTTTAAAATTAAACTTATTTAATAATCTCCGACGGAACTCAACGTAATGTATTTAAGGTCTATCTCGATCATGTCAGCTGTCAAACAAAAATCGAAAGCGGTCCATCCATTCAAAAGTTATGATGCCACATACAAACAGATGCACACAGACATGTTATAACACCCCGCTTAACTGTGGGGGTTAATAAAATATAGAAGAGAGAATATCAGAGCGTGAAGATCAAAGAATGTAAGTTATTGAGCATGACCAAGTCATAGATTAAAAAACCAGACCGAGATCATCCTGTTGCTTTTGCTCCTCACTACTGTTGTCTATGAAACGAAGATGTCAATGACGTCACAAAGGTTATCAGGTGTCCTAAAACTCAGATTCTCGCGCCATTAATTTGACAAATGGGCACCAACGTAACGGGACGTTGGTTGCGACACACCCTGTGTGTGGCAAGGTTTTTGTAATGTGACAATATTTTTACTAGAGCGAATTAGTCTTTATACATTTAAAAAATAAAAAATAAATATACTATCATTTAAAAACGACTGCGTTATATGTGAAAATACCTTTTACATATAAAACGATAGGTATTTTTAAATCGTAAACGCATGTGATCGTAACGGTTTAAAATCCAGATAGCAAGTAGGTAAGTACTCTTTTGGGATAGATTTCCACACGAATTACGTCGCGAAAAAGTGTGTGTGTACGTA